>JBAGKO010000004.1:10925791-10950672 GCA_037177275.1 Acacia concinna | reverse complement strand
TGTTAATATAAATGCCCTTATATAAATGCTCATATTTGCCTAAATGCTCTTACGAAAAATAATTGTCTTTGGCGCCCCAAAAAAAATAGTTCGTTATTAAATTTGCACCTTAACCTTTTAATTTTTTTTAAAATAATAGGTAGTGGGACCCACACTTAACGACCGTTAAGTGTATTAACGATCTTGCCATTTCTGCCCCAAAAATATTCTTCATTGCTATTTTTACATCCCAAAATATTTAATTGTGTTGGGCGCTTCTAGCAAAATAGTTCTTTGTCAAATCTGCCCCTTAACCCTTTTCAAAACCCACAAAAGCCTGTTGAATTTTTAAAATGACACTTTGCTCTCTAAGGCGAATATGGGATTTCTAATTTTAATTGATGTGATAGATGATGACAGAGCAACAGAGGAGAGAGAGAGACAATGATAAAGACGAGCTTGTTAATCTTGTTATAAGTTTTGTCATTTATGTTATGAGTCTTGTTATTTCCTCTACCAATTATATCAAAACACGTTCACTAACTTAAAATGTAAAACCAGAATAAACTTGTTAATCCCATTATGAGTTTTGTTATTTACGTTATGAGTTTAGTTATTTCCACTACCGATTATGTCAAAACATACAACACCCATTGTGTTCACCTAACTTAAAATGCAAATCTAAGATTTTGACATAATCAATATTGGAAATAATTAGACTCATAACGTAAATAACAAAACTCATAACAGGATTAACAAGCTCGTCTTAAGTTTGCATTTTAAGTTGGTGAATGTGTTTTGACATAATAGGTATCAGAAATAACAAGACTCATAACGTAAATAACAAAACTCATAACTGTAATACCAAGCTCAACTTGATCAAGCGTCTCCATCTTTCCTCTCTCAGGTGTCACGTGAGCCAAAATGGAGAGTCCCAGATTTCACCCTTGAGACCAAAGTGTCCTTTTAGAAATTCAACAGCTCTTTAGGGTTCTAGAAATTCATGTGGTATTTATATGCAATTCTCTCTTTTTTTGGTTAAAAATGTCATGCATAAATTTCTATAATTAACGTAAATTTTTCTTTTTTTAATAGTCGATACTAGGTCAATTGATCATTTACAGACTTATTTAATATTTATTAACTTGATTAAGCAATAACAAAATAATGGTGTGTAGTGTATTTTTTTTGGGAAAATTCTATATAAATACCAAATGAAATTCTAAAACCCCCATAGGGATACGTAATTTTGAAAAGGACAATTTGGTCTTAGGGATGGAATTTGGGTTTATCAAATTTGGCTGAGTTGACACCTACTGACGCACGCTAACAGAGGAGAGAGGGAGATCTGACGCTGACTGGGGGGAGAGAGATAGAGAGAGAGAGAGAGAAGGTGATTAGGTCGAACTTGTTACGTCTGTTACTTGTTTTCTCATTTATCTTATGAGTTTTGTTATTTTCACTGCCGGTTATGTCACAACACGTTCACCAACTTAGAATGCAAACCCAGAATGAGCTTGTTAATCCTATTATGAATTTTGTTATTTACGTTATGAATCTATTTATTTCCGTTACCGATTATGTCAAAATCTTGAGTTTACATTTTAAGTTGGGTGAACACAATGGGTGTTTGTGTGTTTAACATAATCGATAGCCTAAATAACTATACTCATAACATAAATAACAAAACTCATAACGGAATTGACAAGCTCATCCTGCATTTGCATTTAAATTGGTGAACATGTTTTGACAAACCCGGTAGCGGAAATAACAAGACTCATAACATAAATGACAAACATTGTAACGGGATTAGTGAGCTCATCCTGTCTCTCTCTCTCCCCCTCTCCTCTATCAGCCTCTCCATCTCTCCTCTATCTCTCTGTGTCACGTGTCACGTCACCAAAATGAAAAAACCTAGATTCCACCCCTGAGACCAAAGCATCCTTTTAAAAATTCAACAGCCTTTTGATAGTTTTAAAAATTCATATGGTATTTAATATTGTATTTTTTTAACAATCAAATTTAATATTTTCTAACATTATTATTATAGTATTTTTATAAATTATTTTTTCTTATTGCAATTATTGATTGTGTAAGTATTGTTTTAACTGTTTAAATTTATTTCTTTATGTTTAAAACAATATTTTAAAAAAATATTAAATTTGAATCATCTATTTTTTTTAAAAAAAATCAAAATACATTAATCACAGGATAGAAAGAGTAAGGGTGAGACTTGATTGGGTTTTTTGTAACTTGGAATGGGAAATTAATAATCCTTATTTCAAAGATTTCTGTCACTTCAATTTTTATTCTGATCATCATGTTATGGTGGTTTCTCAGGGTGATGAAAGATCCAGAAATGTAAGGCGGCCTTTTAAATACCCTGTTGCTTGGACTCTAGAAAAAGATTTCAAGAATCTAGTTTAGCTAAATGATTTTAGACCAATATCATTATGTAATGTAATTTTCAAAATCAACACAAAAATACTAGCAAATAGGATTAAAGGGATACTGGATCTTCTAATTAAACCAAATCAATGTCAAGGCCAACAAAGTGGAGATAACATCATTCTCGCCCAAGAAGCGATTCATACTATGAGGTCCAAGAAGACAAGACATGGATATGTGGCAATAAAAGTGGACATGGAGAAAGCATATGATCATCTGCTATGGGGTTATTTTGGAGTTCAATTTGAGAAGTATTGGATTAGTTGATCATTTTGTGGACTTGACATGGATATGTGGCAATAAAACAACATCCATAAGTGTTTGTTGGAATGGCACAGCTTCATATAGCTTTCTACCAACAAGAGGAGTGAGACAAGGAGATCTATTAAGTCCCTATTTGTTTGTGTTGTGTATAGAGAGATTGGGTCAACTTATTCACGATGAAGTGGAAGTAGGGAGATAGAAGTCTATGGCAACAAGTAACCGAGGTCCTAAATTATCTCATCTCTTTTTTGCTGATGACCTTATCTTGTTTTGTGAAGCTTCCAAGGAACAAATGACTAAGGTAAGAGATATAATGAGATTTTTCTATATTGTCTCAGGTCATAAAGTGAATATGCAAAAAATTAAAGATGTTTGTCTCAAGATGAGTACATTTTAGTAGAGCAATTGAATTAAGCCAACTACTGGGAGTAGACCTAACTTCTGATTTAGGGAAGTATTTAGGTGTACCGTTCCTTCATACAAGAGTCACCACTACTCCTTTTGCTCACATTGTTCAAAAGGTATACTTAAACTAGCTGGTTGGAAGAGTAGATTCTTGAGTATGGTAAGTAAAATGGTGATGATTAAATTTGTATTGTCTTCCATTCTGATGTATCAAATGTAACTACGCTTCTCCCAAAAGGAACTCTTTCACTAATAGAAAAGTTGAGTAGAAACTTGTGGAATTAAGGACCAAAAACTAGGAAAATGCATTTAATTTCCTGGGATATGATCAAGGAAGAGAAGTGTGACGGGGGCCTCGGACTGAAGGATTTTCATAGCCAAAACCTTGCTTTTATGATGAAGCTTTGTTGGAAGCTCCTAACCTAACCTGAAGCGTTGTGGGTGAAATGTTTGAGGGCCAAATATGGATGTGAGGAAGGTCCAAATCTTAATGTAGTTTCAAAAAGAAATCAATATGTAGTGTGAAAAGGGATTACTATAGTTTGAGATCATTTTTTGGAAGGAGTGGGAAGGAAAATGAGAAGTGGTACATCAACAAAAGCTTGGGTTAACACATGGATGCCTCTTGGGAGACCTTTGGGACAATATTGTGCTTGATCATCACTTGGTGAATGCTGAGGAATTGGTAGCCCAATTCTTAACTCCTACGGGCATATGGGACATGACCTAATGGAGACAATTTTTGTTGGATTGGGTTTTGGATAGGATTCACAAAATTAGACCTCCAAATCAAGTAGGTGATTATGTGTTTTGTTGGAGGCTTTCACCTGATGGCAATTTCAGCATCAAGTCAACCTACAGATCAATTTATAATGCTCAAACTCAACACTAGACGAACTTGTGGCAGCAAGTCTACGATGGCCTATAACTAAAAGAGTAAAGTACTTCATGTGACAAGTGATTCATGAGAGAGTCCCAATTAATCAGTTGAGAGCAAAACACTCGTCAAACCCTATCCCTGTGTGTTCTTTTGAGTGTAGTTGTTAGGAAACAATTATTCATATGTTGAGAAATTTGTGAGAGTGTAAACATTGTGTGGAAGTCTTTGGTTAACCCCATATATTATTCTCTATTTTTTAATTGTGATTTGTAGGTATGGCTGCAGCAGAATGCCAAACATAGTCCAAGAGTATGTAAGGTGGTGAGGTGGCCATGAAATCATCTATTTGGCCTCATGTGCTGGCTAATCTGGAAGAAAATATGCAAGAGGAGCTTTAATGACTCAAATGCTCACCCTAGATTATTATAAATTAAGGCACCCATGTCCTTCTAGAAAGCGTTACTCAAGATAGATACAAACATGAAGTATTGTAGGTGGCTAACAGGGAGGAAAGCAAATGGGAACAACCACCAGAGGTTTTATGTGACTAGATATGGACGGCTCAATGATTAACAAGAGTCAAGGAGCTAGTGGTAGATTGCTAAGGGATGCAAAAGGAGCTAGTAGTGGACTACTTAGGGATTTGGCAAGAAAATTGCCAATGCTCAATTGTAGAAGCTGAATTACATGGGATGCATGGAGGGCTCCAAATTTGTAAACATCTTGGGAAACAAAAAGTTAAATTATTTTTAGATTCCTTAGCAGCTTTAAGTCTGCTACTGACCGATTGTGAACCTTCTCATCCCTTATCGGATTTAGTCATGGAGATTAAAATGATGTTGTTCTCATCAAAAGGCATAGAAGTGCATCATGCATATAGAGATGCACTAATGTGTGCTGATCACATGGCCAAGAGAACACATAATGGTAGTGAGGAATTGTTCTTAGTTACTACACCTCCTGACTTTTGTCTAGTTCAAATACACAAAGATCTAACTGGGGCAAGTGAGCCTCGTGGATACATGACTGACTAGTTAGGCTTTTGATCTCAAGCTCTTTGAGCTTAACATTGTATTTAAAAAAAGAAGAAGAAGAGAGCAAATAAGGAAACAAATAACAACAAACATAAAACAATACAAAGCATACAAGACAAACCGACAACAACACAATAACAAAATATAGGCACACAAACATAACAACACGAACCATCTATTCAAATTAATCAAATGGTGGAGTTTGAGTCCTAAGATAAAATAGGTAAATTAAATAAATTATTCTAAAGTATTTAATTTATTTTTTTATTCAAACTAATCTTATGTGACTTATAAACTAAATAATTTATTTAATTTTCTCAATGTTTTCATAAAAGTTACTTAAGTCATGTATCTTCTACCCACTTTTGGGCCATTACTAAATGTCCATATCACACTCATCATGATGAGTCTTCTTCTAAAATCCTCATTGCAACAAAATTCAAACCCTTAAGTTACAACATTCAGCTTGTTGATTAAAAGTATTCAAAGAGCCAAAAGCCTGTTGGCTCCTTGTTCCCTTTTTATGTTCTTGAGTTATATAGATCACATCATAAATACATGTACAGATATGACATTGCAATAAAAGCAAAAGTAATGAAAGAATGGATACTTTTTGCAGCCAAAAAGAAGAAGAAGAAGAAGAATGGATACTTAAAATTTAATTCAGTGTACGTAACTTTTCGCCTTCACCTTCTGTATAACTTTTTAACTAAATATGTGTTTAATGAAATGCATGAGTCTTGTTCTGTGACATGTTTCTTTGTATATCTCACAAAATTTGATAGTATGGTTTGTTGTATATACTCCCACTAGTCCTAATTATAAAGTCCAATTGACTTTTTTAGAAAATCATATGAAAGTTAATTTTATTACTTTAAAATATTAAAAATTATTATTTTTTAAAACTATTTTATTTGACTTATAAACTAATATATAATATAATAAAACATAATATATTATATAATTAAGTAACTTATTTTATTTTTTTAACTTCTCAAAAAAAAAAGTTACCTATCATAATTTACATTTAAGTTTTATGATTTTGTACTTTAGACCATTAAATTTGAAAATAAAAATTAATTAGTTTGCAGGTGGTGAATTGCAATCCAATGCAATCCTTATTTTTTAGGAAGATGACAACTTTTCTAATAAAATACTCGTACAAAATTAAAATAAAGTACATCTAAAGTTTTTTTTATCATGAATATAAGGAAAAATTATATTTTTAGTATTTTAACCTTAAACAGAACCGCCACGGCCATATTATTTTCTTTTTCCCATGACGAATTCCTAAATTCAATTAAGTTCTTCATTTTCTTTTTACAAGTAATTGAACCGCAAATCTATTAATCTATCAAGAATAATATTTACATATGCAGTTGTTTACACAGAAAAATCTACATTTTTATTTATTTTGAATAAAATATTTCTGCATTTTATACTGATAATTGTTTTAAATTAATCACAAACCTTTCACGGAGACAACAATGCAACATTCCGCTCTTTTTTCAATTAAAATCACACTTATATATATATATATATATATATATATAAGCAATAAATTCAAGTAATTAAAACTATGTGAGCCTGGCCTCTGCCTCCCATGCATTGCACCCTCCCCAAATGAGTACTATATGTTTTTGTTTGTATTGATATTTTATTTTTGAGTGTTTCATTATTTGTTGAAGGAGATAGAATGTGAGCCAAATTGTAATTATCATAATCTATTGATATATACATCGAAAGAGGTAAGTACATAGAATTAACACCTTAAAATTTGTAAATTACAATTGACGTGCTAAAAATTAGGTCGGTCGATGAATTAATTTGAGAGATTGAAGCATTAGCTCAAGGGTCAATCGTTCCACTGTAACTAAATCGGAAGCAATCTAATCAAGAACAAACAAATACAATTTAACTAAAATACACAAAATATTCTTATATAACTAAAAAAATTAATATTTAAATAAAAGTGCATTAATTAACAAGTAAATGGAACATTTATTCATGAAGTAAACATAATTTCATCAAGTAGAGTTTCTAAATTACAAATTTGACGGATTGTTATTTTTAACTCAGAATGACCATGTTCTGTTTGACAATGATAGAAAAATAATAAAATCCAAAATTCAAAAAGAGGTATGTACTTAAAATTAACACCTTAGGATTTGTAAATTACAAGTGACGTGTTAAAAATTATATATGTTAATAAATCAGTTGAGAGCTCAAATCATTAGCTGAAGGATCAATGGTTCCATGGTAGTTGAATCGGAAACAATCAAATCATGAATAAACAAATATAGTTTAATTGAAATATACAAAATATTCTCATATAACTAAATTATAATATTTAAATAAAAAGTGCATTAATTAACAAGTAAATGGAATATTTGATTAATAAATTAAACATAATTTAATAAAATAGAGTTTCTAAATTACAAATTTGACGGATTGATACTTTTAACTCAAATTGACTTTGCTCAATTCGACAATGAAATAAAAATAATAAAATCCAAAATCTTAAATTATGGTTCATCCGGTTTAACTGGCTAGTCTAAGTTAGATTTTTTTTTTTTTAAATAAGCACAAGTATCTTTCTGTTGAAGACAGTAATATTTAAGGCACGGCAAAATATATATATGGGAATCTCAAGAAAAGGCCAATTTTCAAGTGGCCATCAACAGCTAATGCCGGAGCCCACTTGGTTTGTGGTCGCCACTCGTTAAATCCACAGCCTCACCTGAATCAAAGATAAGTCACTTGTGTGGAGGCCTCATGCCTCGTGCAGAAGGAGCCACAAGTGATATATTATCATTGGCAATTGCCTCCTCGTTCTTCTGAGAAACCACCTTGTGTTGTGTAGATTATCAAACATGGCTTCAGTGATCATGTCATTTGCTCCGGCCACCGCAAGAGTATTTGCAATGACAGCAGCAGAGGGGCAGGCGGTGGCAAAGAAGAGAAAGGCCTTCTAGATTGGATTTTAGGAGGCTTACAGAAGGAAGACCAGCTGCTTGAGACTGATCATTTACTCAAGAAGGTGGAGGAAAAGAGTGGAGGCACCACCACCAATGGTGGCCGGAAAAAGTCGCCATGCCTCAAAAGAAGAACGGTGGTTTTGGAGGATTGTTTGCCAAGAAATGATGATATGGCCTCAAAATGCAAGCATTATTGTTTCTCTGTATTATGCTTTGAATCATTTGACCATTAATGGATCCAACAGTTATGTTTACTCTTCTCTGGTCTCTGTTTTTAAGGATACCAATTAGCTTCAGTTTCTGTTCAATCTTCTCATTTAGAGGACAAACAGAAAGTGAAGAGCGCTAACTATGTTCATGTTCTTGTGGAAGCAGAGGATATTGCACAGAACAAGGCTTAATCATTTTTTGGTGCACACACAAACCAAAAATGTTATATAAGCCACACTAATTACATTATTACAATTTATAAGTAGCATGACTTGTTTATGATATTATGGACCACTTTTGAAGAAACATATTTAGTGCTTATTTGGACCAACTTGTTTTATGAACAAGTGCAAAGACGCATATTTTAAGTGCTCCTAAATAAAGGCTTAGTTATAGATAATTATAAATAAATTTACTGAACTACGATTCAAATGTTGACCGGTCCCAAAAGTTAAATGAAACATAGTGTGTTCGGTTTTGGGGAATACTTGATGTAGTGAATTCCAATATAAAACAAAACACATTAATCAAATATAAAAATAAAATGGATACCTTTGAACTCGTAAACTGTAAGGAAATGTCAGAAATTTATTAAGTTAAAATTTCTGACATTAATTTATCCAATGAATTAAATAAATGATTTAAACAGATTGCAGAGTAACTTTGGGAGGCTTGCACATATGTACATAGAAGCAAGTAAACATTAAATTATAACCATAACTTAAATCATTCATTCAATCTGTTTCTAAGTAAGCTGAAGATGCATATAGCATGGCAAGAAAATTGCAAAAGAAAGATGTGCATTCAAGTCAAATTCCACATGATTGCATCAAATATGCCTGAAGATGATATACAAATGTCAATTGTTAGTGATCTCTTGGTCTAGTTATATGTATATTAACAGGGATAGCTAATGCTGGGAAATCATACAAATCCCTGAAATTTATATTTAAAGCAAAAAAATCAGTCAAAACATCTTGGCAGTGATGGAAAATGCTTCGAGCTGAGAAAATTCAAGTCAAACATTTAACAGGCCAAAGCTTCCAAGCAATCTCTGTTAGTTATTATTGAAGTATATTTTCACAAACAAAATTGCTTTGACAATTATTTCCTGTTATTAACAGGCCAAAAATTTTTCTTTAATTATCAAGAAAGTACTGTACATAAATGAACAGAATCTATAAGAAAAGGGGTGAAGGCTTTCAGGACTAGTTCCCATTCATGACAAGCAAAACCTCACCACCATGAGCAATGACAGAGTCCAAATATACCCAAAGTTCATCCGTATCTTTGAAAGGTTCTGGTGAATCAAGATCACTGTCCAGGTTATACCAGACCCCATCAACCCTCCTCAATGCCACCCAGTGTCTGGTTTTCCAAAGGCCATAAATCCTTTTGACTGGGACATTAAGCACAATCCCCATCAAAGCTCCAGCAAATTCATTGAGATCAATAGAGGATGCTTCGTTACGACGATCATGCCAGACCACTTTCTTCCCTCTCTCTTCCAAGGCAGTAATCAGAACATTTATGTCATAGTTTCCAGTCAGGACATTATGATGTGGCTTAAATACAAGTGATAACAATGTCCAGCCTGCTTGCTCAGGATCTTCAAGTGTAAGATTTTCAGAAATTGCATTCATACCTGCCTGAGTAAAGGCATCCTTTTGCTTATGGAAGAGAAGAGCAATACAAATAGAACAAGAAACCAAATTATAGAAATTTTTAAAATTACAAAAATTCTTTTTCTCTATGAGGAAAAAGAAAATCAACTGCATTTAACAATGTTTGATCTGATTTCTTCCTTTGCTCATCAAAGGAAAGCAACAAAACATGTGTTATTATATTATATATATGAAAGGGAAAGGACTAACGAAATAGGCACCTGAAACAGATTGTTCAGGCAATGTAATAGGCAAAACTGAAGCCTTTGTTTTTCGTGATATACTTGGGAATCCTTGCTGGTCATATCCCGTATCCACTATGCAATTGCCACAGACATCAACAAACTTAAAAGGAAGAATCGCAAAAATCTTTATTATGGTCTGGAAAAATTGGAACCTGCAGATAAACATTTTAAAGAGAATATTTAATAATTGAAAAAAATACGTTACTGAACAATTAGATTTGAAGGAAAACATGAACAAATGACTTCCAGTCCATTAACAAAACTTGGCTAAGAACTTGGTAAAGTTCAATTCTCTATGTCAAAGAAAATTAAAATTAAAGAAGCAATGGAAAACCCAAGTAAAACTTAAATAATTAATATTACCTCTCCAGCATTTTGGTATAATCATAGGAATTTAACTTGCTTTTATATAGGGGTGGATACGAGTCAGGCCATGCCTGTTTCAACATAGCATGGCCTTAGCCTGGCTTGAGGCCTACTTCAGGCCTTGCTCATCAGCCTGAGCCTGACCTGAACACAGGCTTGCCAAGCTTGAGGGTCTGAAATTTGTATATTGACAACACATATCTAGCTTTGAATTAAATGATCAGATTCTAAGTTTTTTGCAGTAAGAAAAATGTTTGATTTAGAATCATAAGTAGTAACAAACAGCAATAAGATAGGATCCTAGTCCAACTTTTGATAAGCAGTGAATCAAGATCTTTTATCATCTCTAAAAAAATTAAAAAAAATAGAAGGAAAAAAAAGAATTTCATCTTGCGGTGTGACCTTTCCTCAATCACTTTGTCAATAAATCCAAAATGAATCTTGGAACCCAAATAAATATGATATTGTAGCAAGTTATTCGCAGGTTGGAACAAGAACAGGGCACGGTATTAGCAGATAGGAACCCAAATAAATATGGTATCTCAGTAATGCGGCACAAATTGAAAGCAAACCATACAAGAACAACGTAAGATTAAGCACAATGTATTGAAATAAAAACAAGTTCGGCAAGGTCAGTAAGTTCAGCAAACAACAAAATCTGGACATAGGCGGACGAAATAAACCTGCCTCGTGAAGTGGAGATTTGAAGCCGACGGCGAGAGAGAGAGAGAGATAGAGGACGGCGACCACGAGAACTGAAAAGTGAACTCGGATGAAGCTCGGGGGGAGAGAGACAGGCAACGGCGAGAACTGAAGAATGAACTCGGATGAAGCTCAGAGCAAGAGACAGAGGACGGCGACGGCGAGAACTGAAGGCAACTCTGAATGAACTTAAATGAAGCTCGTCGTTCACTAAGAGAAGCAGAACTCTCGGTTTTTGCTCGATTGAAGCTCGCGGAGAGAAGGCATGATGAGTGATTCTGATTTCTGAGAAATGTATTGGGTTTAAAAAAAAATACTCAACTAACAAAAACTAGCAGCAACCCTACACGCACCTCACTAATTAGTTGACTAATATAAATTAAAATTGGTAAATTTACAATAAAGGACTTTATGTCAAAGAGGTCATGTGAAATCGCATATTTTCAGTCAGGTCGTAAAGTTGTTAATGGCGCTGCTGGGTTGTAATTGATAACCTCCTGAGGTTGTCATTAACAATCCCAGCAGAGCCATTAACAACTTCAGGGTTATAAATTGAGATTTGACAGTAATATATTCTTGAAACCTAGGACCTGACTACAAATACGTGATTTCACGGGACCTCTTTGACATAAAGTCCCTTATTTAGGACCTCATTGCAAATTTCCCATTAAAATTTGGGCAATTCAACTATCTTTATATAAAATTTTAGAAAAATAATATTTAAATATCTTCTGAATTTGTAAAACTCAAAAAGATTTATTAATATTTTAAAAAGACACTAAGGTACCATAGATTAAATTAGGTTTTTCAAATTAGCTGATGTGAACAATAATCAGCACAAACTTGCAAATCTCAGTATGAGACTTGTGAATCCTATTACGAGTCTTGCGAATCTCACTGCTATTCACGTCAATGGTAGATATCCTCTCTTCTCTATATCACTCTGCATTAGTCAATATCAGTGTCAGATGAACAATGCAGATAAAGGGGGAGAGAGAGACAATGATCATTATGAGACTTGCAAATCTCATTACGAGTCTTGCGAATCCTGCTACTGTTCACATTAGTCAATTTGAAAAATCCAATTTGATTCATGGTATCTTAGTGTCTTTTTAAAATGTTAATAGATTTTTTTAGGTTTTACAATTTCAGAAGGTATTAAAATGGAATTTTTCCTTTTAAAGAGAGAATATTTACATAAAAAAATTATTTTTTTTAAAAAAATATTAGTTAACATATTATCTTTATTTTATAATCTCTACCTATTAATATAATTTTAAGAAAAAACCAAAAAAAAAAAAATACAGTCCGGATAGGAAGCTTCACCTGCCTATCCTTTCCGCAATTCAAACATGTACTAAATATACTCCTTAAAGTTAAAAGGTGCTACTGCTTATTATACTAAATGAGAGCTTGTTGATTCTCTGCGTGGCCTTTATGTTAGACTACTTCTATTTTCAAGAATTCCCCATCAGAAAAGCAAGACCCATCTGACCGATCCTTGAGCTCGTCAAGACAGAGACCTTCTTCGAATCTTCTTCCTCAAAACTCCATTCATAAATGTCTCACTTCTTGGCTTATTCTATGCCTGCCTTCTAAATATACGTACTCTCCCTCCATTTCTTTTTCTTCTCTTGGCGTACCTTCGTTACTCCATATCTCATGCTTTTCTTATAACCTGAGACATACATGCATGCTTTAACTATTTGATTTGATGATTGTGCTCTGTTTCTGAAATTGTTGCATGAGGGATGACAGTTTGTTTAGAAAATCTTAGTTAGTTGGCCTTGGGAAATTATTTCCAATCGTAAAAATGTTTTGTGTCTCGTCAAGAGGAATAGAAAACACGTTTCTAATACGTGATAGGTAACAATATCTTGACTATTGATGTTTTAATGTAAGATTTAATGGTAGTTAACAATATATTTTTATTAATATATAATATTATAATAATATTTTGTAAGTAGCATTAAAATTCATCTATTAAAATATGATCAAATAGTTAATTAAGATATTAAATAGAGAAAAAATGGGAATAAGGGTTAATGAAGACACATTTTTATAAGGTGGACATGATTATTTGGAGTCATGTGCATATGGACACTGTAATTTATTTTATCATCTTCTTCTTTTTTTCTTTTTCTTTTTTTCTTTTTTTTGCCAACTATTTTATTATCTTCTAAATAATGTTGTCAGTCATGGACACAGTAATTAGTCTACCATTCTACAAGTAATACACAAATACTACATCCATTTTCTTTTTTATAATGGAAAAATATGCGTCATGGAATACGTCAAGACAGCAGCCCCATTCTTCTTTTTATTTTTTCTGGAGAAGACTTTGACGAATAACGGCCTTAAAGTACCTATGGCTATAACCTATAAGTAGCCCCTCTTCCGTTTCTCGTACCTCATATCGTATCTCTTTCCCCATCTCTTTCTTTCTCATACTTCTCAAAGCTCTCTCGCTTATTCCTCACACACACCCATCATTCGTGTCCACTTCTTTTTCTATATACCTTCCTTGTCTCTGCACAAACAGATTCAAATGGCCACATCACAACCTGAGCTTGAGCATCCAAGGAAGGCCTTTGGATGGGCTGCCAGGGACTCATCTGGGATTCTCTCTCCTTTCAACTTCTCTCGAAGGTACATTTACATTATATAACGTTCATAACTTTTTTCGATCCTCTGTTCCTTCATTTTTGTTGGTGAAACCAACCATTTCATTTCTGCAGGGAAACCGGAGACACAGATGTGAGATTCAAAGTTTTGTATTGTGGAATATGCCACGCCGACGCCAACCAGGTCAAGAACGATTGGGGCAGTACCATCTATCCACTTGTACCTGGGTATGTTACACAAACACCCACTCTGATAAAATTTGCAACTGATGATAGTGTCGTATGAAAATGTCTAGTTTGAAAGTGAATTAAATTCATTGTTTTGATATGGCTGATGATGATTCAGGCATGAGATTACTGGTGTGGTGACAGAAGTGGGAAGCAAGGTGGAGAAGTTCAAAGTTGGAGACAGAGTTGGTGTTGGATACATGATTTGGTCCTGTCGTTCATGTCAAAGCTGTTCAGACGACCGTGAAAACCAGTGCTCAAAACAAATTCTTACTTCTGGTTCCAAGTATGTAGATGGAACTAGGACACAGGGAGGCTACTCGGACTCTATGGTCGCCGACGAGAACTTTGTGGTTCGAATTCCAGATGCTTTGCCTCTTGATGCTGCGGCTCCTTTGCTTTGTGCTGGCATCTCAGTGTATAGCTCTTTGAGGCACTATAGTCTGGACAAGCCAGGCCTTCATGTGGGTGTGGTTGGTCTTGGTGGGCTTGGCCATATGGCTGTCAAGTTTGCCAAAGCCTTTGGGGCTAAAGTCACTGTAATTAGTACATCTCCTAACAAAAAGTTAGAAGCCATTGAAAATCTTGGAGCTGACTCCTTTGTTGTTAGCCGTGATCAAGATGAGATGCAGGTACGGTACCTCTGACAAATGTATTTAGCATATGCTTTATTCTGTCCTAAATATAAAAGCTAGTCATGAAGTTCACTTTGAAAAACCAACATATACTTATTTTTTTCACAAATAACTAACTTAACTAATTTCTTTAATCTATCTAAATTAGTTATATAACTTTTATATTAAAAATCAGATTGTATATCACCGGACAATACATAGTCACAAGGAAAACCAGACCTTCTGATTTTGCTTTCACTTGTGTATGTGTGTGTAGGCTGCGGCGGGGACTTTGGATGGGATCATTGATACTGTTTCAGCACACCATCCTCTAGGGCCTCTGATTGGTCTGTTGAAGTTTAATGGTAAAATTGTGTTGTTGGGTTCACCTGAGAAGCCTCTAGAACTGCCAGTGTTCACTTTACTTAAGGGTAAGTGGTGTAAGAATTGCACTGCACAATGATTTGAAGATTAGAATAGAGAAATCTGAAGCTTACAAATGTTCTAACAATATCTATTTATTGGCAGGGAGAAAGATGGTAGGTGGGAGTTATGTGGGAGGGTTGAAGGAGACACAAGAAATGGTTGATTTTGCTGCTAATCACAATGTGAAACCTGACACAGAAGTTATTCCAATGGATTATGTGAATACAGCAATAGAGCGTCTCCTTAAAGCAGATGTCAAATATCGTTTTGTGATTGACATTGGCAACACATTGAAGGAAGAAACCTCTTAGATTTGTGTGATTCAAATTGGAATGGCTAGAGGGCGAGAGCAATAAACTATAATGATGAGAGTCCATGAAAGATTACATATCATGGAAATGATAAAGAAAAATTGGGTGACAACCTTTTTAGATTTTTTTTTTTTTGAATTTTTGGGCTTTGCACCATGGCGTTGTGCGATTTTTATAGCTGACCCGTTTAATAAAATAAGGCTTCTTTTTGTTATGGTTGTTGTTGTTTTGGGGGCTATGGCATCGACTTTTTATCTTACTTGGATACCTGCATTGAAGTTATTATTGTGCGGATAATGAATGTCTTCTTCTCCATATATACTGATGCTAAATTTCGATTTGCGCTCGATATTGAATAAGCACTTGATTTATACGTTAGTTGCGCTAAATTAAAGATTTCAGAGCATGGCTGTAAGGTGACAGTTGGTTTATTTGGTGTTGCAAGCTATATATATATATATATTAACTAACTAGGCACATGTATACATATTGATTCTAAATGCAACTACTGCCCTAAATCTGAATATAAGACTTAATTAAATAATTCAATTATATTAAAAAATTTAATATAGTTGGGTAACATGACACGTTTTTTTTTAAAAAAAATATTATAATCATCTTTTTTAATTTTTTCTATCACCCTCCAACTTAATTATTGCTGAGGGAAAATATAATAAGGCTAGTTTATAAGTATTACAATTCGCGATAAATTTTATATTTTGTGTTGGTGTTGATTATTTCAGAATAAGCTTAATTAAAATCCAGATATCTTAATAAATGTACCGCTTCAGCAGTCACTTGCACATGCTTCTGATATTGCTACATAAAAATGAACATAACATTGATTGGAAGATAAATCATGTGATAATTAACAGGTGAAGGTTCTAATAGAAATGGCTTTAACCGTTTAAACATGAATATCGAATTCGTATATGTGAGAATGTGGAAAACGTATTTAGGAGAGTTCCCCCAATCAAATCCAACAATGTTCGAATTTAATCTAATTAGATAGTCATATTCATTAAAAAAAAATTCTTATAATATATGGAAGAATGGGGAGTGTGAAATGTTGACAAGGTTTTTTGTTTTTTGGTACATTGATAAGGGTATTTTAATGGCTATACCATTCTACATTTTTTTATTTATTAATCAAGCTTCCTTCCCAAATATATGCTTCCTTTCTTTCATCTTTCTCCCCATATTTCCTATGAAAATAAATGTTTTCTACTAGTTCAGTCCTTAGTCATGAGTATCATGGACTCACTTGAAATACTTCCGGCTAATACAAGATGCTTGCACAGAATGTTAGTAGCAGCATCTGAAAAAACACAATAGAATATAGTTCAACTCGAGTATAAAGATACTATCCTTAAAAGATATTTTGTAACCCCCTAGTAAATTAGAAAGTAACACTTCTTAGAATAAATGAATTCTTCCTGTAGAAAGCAATGTGGCATAACAGTATAAAGATAACAATATAACTCAGAAGAAGAAAAATGAGAGATAAGCTCAAGAATAGAGCATTGTGTCACCAAATCTAAGTACTATAATACCAGTCCATCTGACCTCACTTTGTACACTGCCTTTTATAGGCAAAAATCATGGGACTGCTAAGTAGCAATTATAACTATTAAAAATGGTTTAATGACAATTAAAATGGTGTATTTACAAAATAGGTGTTAATAATGATTTAATGTAATTAAACTTTTAAATGTCACTAAAACTAGTAAATTAAGGCCGCAACCATCATCTCCAAAGGTCAATTCAAAGACTCTTCTTATCAACCTTTATACTAACTCAAATTTATATGTAGTTGTATACTAGGACATGCACAATCATAAGTTATATAAGACTCCTTCCTTTAACACATTTACATACAATATTTAAAATACAAGAAGCATTTAGGAGAGCTTGCAAAAGTACAGTAACACAAATGATGATTCAAATATTTTTAAAAATAAAAAATTATCTAAAAGTTCAAATAAAAGAAATTAAAATTGTGCTGATGATAAGAAAAAAAAAGGTTTTTTTTGCTAATGAGAGTGAGCGAAGGAAGATCGAAGGGAAACAGAGGAGGAGGTGGCGGCAAGCGTGTGGTGCAAAGTCGAGATGGCGGTGCAAGTTGTGGGGGTTCTATCATATCTAGGGTGTTTCAGAGTAAGGGAGTAGACCTTCAAAAATCTCAGCAAGGCATGATTGGGAATTCGTTTGATGTTCCTTTGAATCATTCATCATATAAGGATAATCTTTTATGCCATAGTGATAATGGTCTTTTGGAACTGAATATGTCATTAAGTGATGCATTGAATGGGTGGAAAGATTATTTCGCAAAAACAAATTATAAGCATGACGATATCGAGGTTGAAGAGACAAATGAGGCTGACACGATTGATAAGGATGTTGTTGATGTACGGAGGAAAATTGGTAAATTACCGAAGCTGCAGGTGAGTGCAAAGGAGTATACAACTTGGTGTAAGCCTTATATGAATTCGCTCATAGTGAAGCTTCTTGGGAAATATTTGAGTGTCAAGTTTATGTGTCAAAGGATGGAGCGTATGTGGAATCCGAAAGAACCAATGAGGGTAACTCTATTGAACAATGGCTACTATATTGTGTCTTTTTCAACTCATAAAGACTGTGATTATGCGGTTTAGAATGACCTTGGATGATCACTGATCACTATCCATTAGTGCAAAGGTTGCATCCGAATTTTAAACCCTAGATGGCAGATAATCAAAAGAAAATTGCTGCTTGGGTTTGCATACCAGACCTTCCTGCAGAATTGTATAATGTTGAATCTCTTTGGCATTTAGGTAACATGATATGAAAGACACTAAAAATCAATCGCACTACAGCGTTTTCGAAGAAAGGTGGTTTTGCATGTATGTGCATCAAGGTTGATCTACAAAAGCCTTTGCTGTCAGGTTTTGATCATTTTGGAGAAGAACATAGATTCTAGTATAAAGGTCTTCATCTTGTGTGTTTCAATTGTGGGAATTATGGGCATCGTATGGAACAGTGCTCAGTGCAGCATGTTGAACAATATGAAAGTAGCGGTCGGGAGATAAGCAACCTGGATTATTTATAGGAATTAAGGCCATCAGAGGTTACTTTAAACCCAATTTTCAAAGAATTATAGGCTGGAGTGAAAACGGTAACTTTAAACCCAGTTTCCAGTGAGAAGAGTGAGAGGCTAAAGGATACCATAGAAGGAAATTCTAATCTCATTGATAACGGTCTGCAAATGTTGGTTAAACGTGATTTTGGTAAGAAAAATACTAGAGCTAATTTAAAGGGATATCAAGCTATAGTTATGGCAAAAAAATTAGGAAAGGAGCAATTTGCATAAGATGGAATTCAGGAAACACGTGTTTCTTCATATTTTGAAAAGGATATGACAAAGAAAAATTCAAGGGATACTATGAAGGATGGAAAAAGTTTCAAACAAGAGGGTTCAAATGCTTTAAATGAAAAGGAATGGGTTCAGGTGGGGTCTATCACACCCTCCTTTTAATTCTACATTAATCAGAGTAGTAGAGCGCAGTTCAAATGGCAAGCAAAAATAGCATAAAATCAACTGTAATGATATATATATATATATAGCACTTAGGTCTATACAATTATCAGACAAGATCTTACAAACCTCAAACAAACTAAAAATAAAAACGGCACTGCTTGTGGGGGACTCGATCTTGCTGTTGACGATTCCTGCATCTTTGCCCTTTTATTAATTTCGTCCAGCTGAGTATTTATATTGTATTGGAAATGGTGAGATTCAAAAGAATCCCAATAGTAACTCCTAATCAATCATAAATATATAAAAGCTATACATGCAATACACCACATAGTGTAACAGAACAGCTATGCCACAACATCTCATATCAACACCTTAGCTTTTTCTTGGCGAGGTACAATGCATTTCACATGCAAACTACCAGTATATCTCACATCAACTGGGTCTCACATGGGCCAGTGGTACTAGTGCTTTTCCCACACCACAACTAGGTATGCAATCAACAATTCATATCACAGAATATATCAGCATATAAACAATCACATAAAATATGAAGGTTAGAGCTACTACCTAGACACGTTTCCAGCTTGCTTGTCCTTTCTTCGATTAGTCTTTCAGTCGACTGAGAAAAGTTTGACCCTAAAATACCAAAGGTATAATAAATGAGTTATTACTCATTCATTCTTCATTTCTAAACTTATACTATAATTCTTTTCCTAAAAAATGCACATTGACGAAATTACCTTTAACGGTATTGGTCTATTTCCTTTTACAATCGGTTTACTTAGACTATTCAAAAAATTATGACCCAAGCTACCCCTACAAAATTTTGTGTGCTAAATCCATTTATAGTCTCAAAATTATCAAAATCCAACTCCTTCCTCCTATTCCAAGACCAAACCAAAATGATATACATGTTGGGCCAAAATTGCCAATTTCAATCCTAATGCTTCCAAAATGATTTCCCTACCTTCACCCCACACAATTTTTCATTCTAAATCCATTAAAAGCATCAAAACCATCAAAACAAACCTCTCAATTAGGTTCTGGACAGAACAGGGGAAGTTGGCCAAATTGGATTCTAAAGTTTCCTTTCAACAAAGCACTTCTTATTCTATCTCTAATCACTTGTTTACCCTTGTTTTTCATGTATTTCTAAATTTTTAGGAATAGGGTTCATGCCTCCAAAATGAAGAAAAATAGCCACCACAACACAATAATCACCATAAACCACTTCAACCATCAACAAGCATCAAGAATCAACAAGAGATTTAAAGCTTTGAAGATTACCTCTTGAGTTCTTGATTTCTTGGCTTAAAACTATCAGCCCTTCCTCTCCAACCTCTAATTTTCTCTTTGCTATGCATGATTTCAAGGAAGCCATAGCCATTAGAAGGGGTTGGAGGTCAAGAATCATGGAGAAATTAGAGGGTTTATGTTTGTTCTTACCTTATATCCACTTGGTTGCTCTTCTTTCCTTCCTCTTCTCTTTATGTTTTATAAGAACCCTCTCTCTCTCTTGCTTCTTGTTGCTGGCAGAAAATGAAGCAGATTTGGCCATTCATATAACATTATCCCATGCAATCAACATGTGCTAATTCCATTATCTTATTAAAATAAATTCTTAGCCACTTGTTACACAAATATCTTCATCATTTTTGACTTTCCAAGACAAGATCTTGACCCTTCATTTAGAATTTCTATCTTGCCCTCAAGATCAATTTTAATCTCCCCTTTTTATTCTTTATTGAGCCACAAATTACAACTATGCCATTAAATTTTTACAATTTTTGGATTTCTGGGCAGAATTTTCATCCAACTTTGAAAAAATTCATAACTAATTACAAACATATCCAATTAAAGTGATTCCAAAGTTCAAATGTCCCTTATTGATTCTAGATTTAGGGAAAAAGACTTTCTTGTATAAATTGGAATCATAAAATTCTCAAAAAATTCACTTTGGAACACTACTCCAGAAACAGACAAATTTTACTGGGAAAACTTCAAAAATCCATATCTCCTAAGATATACATCCAAATCTCACAAATGACATGTCAAATTAAAGCTTGACATGTCTACTTTTAGATTGGAAAGTTTCATAAATTTAATCATCCAAAATATTACTACAACTTAGTTGCCTCCGTAGTGATCTTTCTGAAATTTTCCCAAATTCAATATTTCTTGGAGATATTGTTCATTAAGTTTTCCATATAGGAATTTTGGAGTGTTACATTTGACTTCTCACTTTATTTCTATAGTTGGTGTTGTTGAAATCTTATGATCTGCTATTTTATATGTTGAATGAAATTTGACTCTGGTTTTGTTCTCTCCTCTGGTAAATTAGTTCGATGGTGTGGCTCCCAACAAAATGTTCATGTACTTTTGAACCTTCTCCCTGGTATTGCAAGAAACCAACAAGTGAGAATGTAATTAATGGGTAATTATTTACATGAAAACCCCTCAAATTCATGGTATTGAAAACCGAGTTCAAACGGTCAGACAAGTGAATTGGTGCATCAAGAGTTTTTTATGTGTCGAGCATGTTGGATTTTTTTTTTCCCTTTTATGATTGATCATGGGATGACATCCTTTTATATATATTTTTAAAAACACCAATGCATTTACCGATGCAGTTTTCAGTCCCTTTCATGTCCTCAGATGATATTGTATTGAGTGTTCTTTTCTTTGGTCTTTCTTCTTGAAACAGTGCAACCTTATTGGCTCCATTTGATGCATGCATTAATCTGATTTCCCCTTGCTTCTTCGTCCATGATCTCGAACTTGTCTTTGTCATTCCCTAATTCAAGATATGCTATCTATATTAATCTAAGTCAACTAGATTGAAAGTTTATAAAATCATCAACACAAATATTTAAAAATGAATTTGACTTAACATTAAAAATTTTCACTGAATTTTAAATAACATTTCGTTTCAACTTTCCATCTTATTAAATGTTTGTTCAAGCAACTGTAATACTAAGATGTGCACACACACAGGAAATGTGTATTGTTGATAAGGAAAATACCTAGCTTAAAGTTATCTGTTGTTTCAAGTTTTTCCAATCATACATGATTATGTGCCATATCTCTAAAATATTATCATTTAACTATGTCTGCACATGAAATAAATAGAACACATTGAAGAATTTGACATAAGTGATATAAAGAAATTGAACTAAGTTTTTCCTTATCTAGAAATGTAAATAATAAGCTATAAAATAAAAAATTGGTCTATAGATATAACAACATTTGAAATAAGATTAATGTAAGTCTATATATAATAAATATAAACGTATAATAGCACTGCTATGCAACAAAATTTTTTTTTTGTCTGTTCTAGAGATCTTTTTCGATTGATTTTAGAGAGCCTGAATATAGGTGATAAAGAAAGTAGCCTTAGATAATAATTTATATCTTTCCATGCAAAGTAAGCTTCCAGACAAAATATGGAGGCCTTTCCTGTTAATTTTTTTTTTAAAAAAAATTATCCTTGTAATGTTTAGGCACTTGTAATATATAGTGCATGCCAGTGAAGTGGAAAACAATTACCTTACATTCTAAGAAAATATATTGTATCTGACGATCAATTTAAGAAATCAACGAATGTCAATTACAATATGTGAAAAAAAAAACTACCATCAAAGTAATATGATACTTTGTTCAGCACAGATACAGTGAAGTGCATTGACATTAATAATTGATCACTGATAACAAAGAAATGCTCCCCCATACACCTTTGATCTTTGACCCTCCTTGTGCTTGCTAAAATACTTGTGCTCCGTATCCGTAACAGTCATGTCTGAGGTCTGATAGGTTTTCGTATAGAATATATACATACATATATATTATTCCACTATTTGCTAAAACTATAAAATTTATGAATTACGAAGAATGGCAATATCAAATTTCCTCGTTATAGAACTTCAATAAATACAAGTTACCCACTTTAATAAAAATAAGTCTCACACAAAGTTAGTGGCTAAGAAGCAAATATCTGTTTTATAGGAATGGGAATCACCAACTCGAAAAGTGAAAATTCATAAAGGTGGATGTAACATTTTTGGTTTTGACACTTGTACTACGTATCTGCAAGCGATAAATCTTTAATTAAATACTAAAAAAAACTTATACTCTTATCTTTGAAATCCATTCTATATTTTTAGGGCATTTCTCGGACATAATTTTATTTAGCTATAGGCTTAGTAGCTTATTTATGGCAGGTCTATTCTTATATTTCTAGGTCCAAATTAAAATTCGGGGCTTTATACTCTTCCTCATGTCCATGACATAGTAGACTTAATTATCGAAGATTCAATCTTTTGAAAACGACAATGATCAAAGTAGAGGAAATATATGTTCAAGTGAAAGAGTGACGGTGAACGAGCTCATTGATCAAAATAGATTAAAGTCTTTAATATATTTGTAAAGAATAAGTCCAAAATATCAAAGCCATTCTGCAGAGCCGTTGCGCTTATGTGATATTGTTAAGTCTTAAAAATTTATAATGTTTTATCGCATTCCCCCCCTCTAATTTTAGACTCAAATTATATATAGACAGGGTTGGAAAAAAATATGCGTACTAAAATATCAGGCCAAAGTTAAAGAAATCCTCCTCTAGATCTATTTGCTTTGCTTTATTTAAAAGGAAGAAAATGAGAACTTATAAATCCTCTGTTTTTTTAAGGGGGATAGGGACAAGTTCGAATAAGGAACAAAGCATGTAGCAGTAAAGTTTAAAGAAATATCAGCTCATTAAATTAGCTAGAGATAAAGCTGTTGTGTTGTTGACTTCAATCAACAAAACATTCACCGAAGCAAACGAGACTAAATGAGAAAGAAGCTCACTGTGTCCTTGGGTTTAACCAACATATTATTCATCAAAGCGAATAAGGATCTGAAACAAAAACAATGTGTCTATGTTATTCACTTTAACAAATGATATGTTCGCCAAAGTGAACGCCACAAAGTACAACTATGAATTTTACTTACTGACAGTGATTGTGAGGGTTTTATTTGATGGGGTACAAAATTATGTCCGAGATTTGAAAATGTTGGAAGCTTGGAGAGGAGACTTGAAAATGTTGGAAGCTTGGTTGGTGGTGTTGAAGAGATTTTGGGCCTCCACTCTTAGTTTTTTTTACTCTCTCTCTCTCTCTGCCTCCCCCCCCCACCCCGGGGGTGTGTGTGTGTCCGTTGCCTTTGTGACGAACTATTTTACTATGTTAACTTCTTGGGTTTTGCAAAATATTAGTAGCTAAACTGTTATTTGAACCTGAACCTCTATATGGATTAAAACTATATTATTATATTCTTCACTTTCAAGTATTATGTGTTAATTTTATTTTGTACTTAATACTTCTAAGTGCCTGATTATTGCTTGGTTGTTTTATTAAATGAGATTATATTTGAGAGAAATTATTTTGTTTTATGAATTTAGATAAAATCATACTGGTTTATATTTTGACATTCTTACTTGAATGGATAGTCTGTTAATAGGGAAGATATTTATTTATTAGCTGTTAACTTTGATAAATTGATCATATTCTAGCACATTTTATTTCCTTTTTAATTGAATTGGAATCAAATTTTATACAAGAAAAAACTTATAGAAGAACATGTGCATAAAAGTTAAAGAAAAGGATTATTATGGAAAAACAATATGATTGATATATATTTAAAGAAAGAGATTTAGAATTTATTGATTCTCTCATTTTGAAGGGATGAGAACAAGTTGAAAGCCTTCACATGGATTAAAGAATGAAGTTTAAAGCTCTTGAAAATAGGAAAAAGGTTTCTATTTGACAAGTTTCAACCAACAGCAAAGTGTGCTAAAGCCAAAGCCAAGTTGAACCTTCTGCCTGACATGCTTCAGCCAACTCTAAAGTATGCTGAAGCCAATGCAAATATGGACTTTCTGTCTAATATGCTTCAGCCAACATTATGATGTGTTGAAGCCAACCCAAAAAAGTACAACCATGCATTTTATTTT
>JBAGKO010000004.1:10910580-10925691 GCA_037177275.1 Acacia concinna | reverse complement strand
GAACTTAAACGATGATTTAATGGAAGTTGACTAACCTGGGGTCCTAGGGGAGTCTTCATAAGTTAAATCATTGGACCTAAGCGGTCGTTTGGGGTTTTTATTTAAGGCTTAAAGATTTAAACTCCTTCATCTTTTGAGAGAGCGAGGATAGCCGAGCGAACATCACCAAGAGACTATTTTATCATAAAGTTTTCATCCAATTCCACCTTTCCTAATTTAAAATTACCAAAAATATTTTCTTTTTACTTTCCTTATTTTCCTTGCACCAAAAATCCCCTTCTTAATTAAATGGTTTGAAAATTAGTTTTTTAGGAATTTTAATACACGCTCCTCGAGAAGAACGATTGGTTGCCCCTATACTACATTATTGAGGTTTAATCATTCTGACCGACCGATTCAGGCGACAGTTTCGATCCGATCAAGTACCCTTGAGGGTTCAATTTGTACTAACATATCCACAAATTTCAGTAACAACCCAATCCAGTTCAATTAAAAAAATACTATATCAAAACAATACAAAAAAAAATTCAGAAGCATTTCCCTTATAAGTAACATATCCACAAATTTCAATAACAATTCAATTCAAAAAATACTATATCAAAACAATACAAAAAAATTCAGCAACATTTCCCTTATAAGTAAGATATCCACAAATTTCAGTAACAACCCAATCCAGTTTAATTCAAAAAATACTATATCAAAACAATACAAAAAAAGTTCGGCAGCATTTCCCCTATAAGTAAGATATCCACAAATTTCAGTAACAACCCAATTCAATTCAAGAACCATTATATCAAAGCAATACAAAAATATATTATCAAGTAAGCAAGCAATCACAAAAATTCAACAACCAATAACCAACAATAGAAAGAAGCATAATCAAACAATAATTTTCCATATGTCTTCCAATAATCAACAACTATATTCAAATAATCAATAACTAGCATAAAAAAACTACATGCAAGAGAGGAAAAGAGAAACATGAAGAACTTACGGGTTTGCTGAAAGAAGATGTAGGTGTGTAGTAGCGGGTCGCTAGCAAATGCTATCACGAGTTGTAAGGCACACTGGCGAGTAATGTGGGTGTTGGCTCATGTCGCGATGGCGAGCAATGGGGGCTCCTGGCGTCATGGGATAAGCAGATATCAGGTGGCCATGCTAAACAAGAAGATTGGGTCGCAGGAAGCAAGGAACTTTAAGTTGCTAATGACTTTCTGCACAGCTCAACGAGCTCATGTCAAGCTTCGGTGCTGAGCTATTGTCAACGTTGGCTGATGCAATGGAGATCTCATGTCGAGGTTTGGGGGTGCCGCAGGCTCATTGAGTTCGCTCACGCTAAGGTTGGGGGCTGCGTCATCGGACAGCTCACATTGGAGCTTGTAGGTGCTACAGGGAGTTTGGGTGCCGATGGTGGCTGATGGTTATGAGTGGTGGCTAGGGTGAGGGCATGGCATGGTGGGGACAGAGTAAATGTTAGGGAGCTTGTGTGTTGGGTTGGTGGGGACTGAGTGGATTTAGGGGGCTGGACTAAGCCTTCAACGTCCCAAATTTGTATTTGGGATATGAAAGGTAGGCTTCCACCTCCCAAACTTAATTTGGGATGCGGAAGCCATGTTTCTGCATCCCAAATCTAATTTGGGACACAGAATATGTTGGATTTCGCATCCCAAACTGGATTTGGGTGTGGAATCGCATGTCTTCCGCTTCCCAAATTCAAATTTGGGACGTGGTAGACCATGGAATCTGGTATTCCATGTCCCTTAAAAAAATTTGGGATGCGGAAGATCTCGTAAAGTCCAATTTAATTACAAAAATGCCACCACCTTTCTTTTTCACATCCCTTTTTAATAAAACGGGCGTGCTTTAGGGATGTTAAATCTATATTCTATAGTAGTGAATCTAGCATAAACTAAAAGAACGGAAGCACTACTCTTAGAAGAAATAACTTAATCTTCTGGAGTCTCTCTTGTTGGACTACTATGGAATCTATCACCTGAAAAATGTTAATTGCGGGGTGAAACGATATCTCATTAATCAACAAACCATCTCATTGGGCATACAAGTGAGTGCCCGTGAGGTGTCAAGTAAGACAATAACATTTTTTAAAATATTAAACAATCTATGCATATCAATCTTCAATATCATAAACTCAGTTTCAAACTCAAATTTATCACATGATTGCACAATTATCAATATTTAACAATTCACTCTCTAATCTCCCTTATTACCTCTTACCTTATTTCCTCTTATTGAACCCATGGGCTAATACTCACCCATGTGATTGGTAGTTCAACTCAACAAACTCATCAATCAAGTGATATGGAGCTAGCCAAAATCCATAAAGACTCCCCTAGGACCCCAGGTTAGTCAACTTTCATTAAATCATTGTTTAAGTTACTTAGAGTGCACCTATGTGAAGGGCGAGTTCAGCTGATTTGTTTTCTCTCTCCAGCCTTTTCTGAAGAACTCGCATTTGTGGAGTGCGAGTTTTGGAACTCGCACACAAGAAAGTCGAGTTCGCTTGTAGTATCATAGTAAATATGTTTAAAAGTGTAGCATTTCCGTATTTTTTTTCATTTATATTATTTTAATAAAAAAAGCCCTATATATATATGAAAAATGATTAAATAAACTGAAGAATATTAATTAGTGATTAAAATAAGGTGATATTGAGATGTGAATTAAGCTTAATTACAAGTGTTGTAACAATAATGTATGTATTATATTGGCATAGGGAGGAAGATGGTAGGGGGGAGTATGATTGGAGGGATGAAGGAGACGCAAGAGATGGTCAAGTTTGCAGCCAAACATAACGTGAGACCAGACATTGAAGTGATTCCAATGGATTACGTGAATACTGCAATGGAGCGTCTGCTTAAAGCTGATGTCAAGTATCTTTTTGTGATTAACATTGCCAACACAATGAAGAAGCCAACCTCTTAGATTTGCTGCTGAGAATTGATAATGTTGGAAGAATAATAATCATTTATATATGTGCCTCGTATGTATCAATATATTCAGGTATACTGTTATTTCTTTTCTTTTCTTTCTTTCTTTTTTTTTTTGGTAAACAGGTAGACTGTTATTTTGTATGTTACACGTCTTGGTTTGTATGAAAGAATATTATCAGAATATTTAAGATTCTTTGCCCGTGTGTAATTTGTTTTGATTATATATCGAGGAAAGAAATGGATTAATTGCTTAATTATTATATAATAAATCTGAGTCTGAATTCACTGCTGCAAAGTCTACCAAGTTTATCACATGTGTGTTAAGTTATATAAATTAGAAGTACCTGTACGTAGATTACCTATTATATAGAGCAATATATATATATATATATAATATGCAAGACCAAATGATACAAATTAAGTCTACATGTATATATAACTGATATATATATACTAGGAAGAATGCCAAATGGTAAGTAAGAATATAATATACATGTTGTTACAAATATACTTTAGTAATAACAACACAGGAGCCAGAAGTTAATCATGCATGGAAGCCAGATTAGTAATTAATAAGGGATCCACTTTAATTAAAAAAAATTGAACTATAGAGTAGATCTTATATATTAATGACAAGAAGGTGTATTCACAATAAACAAGTATTGGAAGTTTGGAACTACCCCTTGATCAACTCCTTCTTAATATTACAATCAATTTAGAAGTCAAAGTTAATTAGAGTCAATCTTATATTTATGAGCAAAGCAAATTCTTCTCTCACTCTTATATATTGGACTAGAGGTAACAAGTAGCTCATCTCACTCTTGTTTTTCTGTCAGCACAAATTTATATACTCCCTCCCGTCCTAATTATAAGAGCCCGTTGACTTTTTTAAAGAATCCTAAGAAAATCCTTAGAAAGCTAATTATATTACTTAATCATATAATATATTATGTTTTATTATATTTTGTATTAGTTCATAAGTCAAACAATATAATTTATAGAAAAATGACAAATTTTAATGTCTTAAAATAATGTAATTAACTTTCTTAGGATTCTTCAAAAAAGTCAACGAATAATTAAGACTAGAGGGAGTATATATTTATGTATTACCATTAAATGAAGAGAGTAGAAGTTTCGTAGGTAGAAGGGGAATTCCACATTTCTGCTTTTGTTTCTTTTGTTATGGAATGAGAAGGTTAAGGAAAGGAGTTCGTGTTGGGAAGCCAAAAGTAGAAGATGGGACTGATGGTGGGCAGACAGAAAAGCACAAGAATAACAAGTAAACAATGGCTTGTGCTTCAATATGGAACTTGCTTTCGCTTTCTCTCTCTTGCTCCCTCTAATGTTATTTATAGGAGCTAAATAACTAAATCACAAGGTTTGAGAAAATTGTTAAAATTAGTTAAAATTAATAAGTATATATATCTGGAATAAACTTTTTTCCAAGTATGCCCAAATATTTAATGGAACAAGTAAGAGAGAGAAATAAAGTAATAATGATACTATCTCTTGTCTTAAATATAAGACTTGATTAACTTTTTTTTGGAAAGAATAAGAAAGCTAAATAAGTTTTTTTAATCATATTATATGTTGAGCATGACTAAATTACATATCATTTTATAGCTCAAACAAATTAGTTTGGGGGAAATGATAATTATAAATGATTTAAAGTGATTTAATTAACTTCTTTAATCTTAAAAAAAATTATACTAGTTCTTATATTTAAGACATGAGGCAATAGAAAGTAAGAAAGAGAATATAGTATGGAAAAAAGATTAGGGGAAAAATTGGGGAAAGAAAAACACTCATTAGATAGTCAAATAACTCTTGTTGAGCTCTTATAAAATGGATTAAGATAATTCAAATTTTAAACTCATAACTAGGACACAACAGAGTATTTATTATTATGAATATCTTTTCAATAAGAGTTAGCAAATGGATGGCATGAGGGCCTAATTAAGCAAGTTGACTAAGGCGGGACTGACTCCAAAATGGTAATAAAGCAGCATTTAATAACTCCCTTTTTATAATTCAAAGAGCCCTTTATCATCTAACATAAAATACCATTTACGTAGCACACATTGCTAAAGTTAGTTAGAAGAAGTTGAATACTAAGTACTATGCAATGTTGTGAGACATTATTATATGGCTGGCTCTACGGAATAAGCTATATTAGTACTACATATGAATTTAAATATAAGACTCAATTGATTTTTTAAGAAAATCTTAAAAAAAACTAATTTCATTATTCTGACAATCTTTATTCCTCTAGCTCTAAATTAGTTGATGGCTCAACTACTACGAACTCTAGTGGCTACATCTGCAATTACTGTAAAGAACCCGGTCATATCAAGCGTAATTGTTGATAATTGTAGAATAGCAGTGTGGTAGTTCTGCTCATGTTGCTCAGACATCTGAACCTATTAATTAGTTTGGTTCTAGCACTATTGAATAGTAAAGATCATCTAGCACTCTTGCTGCAAGTAACACCAACTCTTGTCTTGCTACTTCTTCCACGAAATGGATCATAGATTCTAGTGCTACTGACCACATGATAGGTAACCATCATTTATTTTCTTCGTATGCATCTTATGCCAATCCATCCTTTATATTTATTGTCAACAGTTCTCCTACCTGTGTCATTGGATCAAGCACTGTTAATATCACCCCATCCCTTTCATTATCTTCTGTTCTCAATGTACCTGACCTCACTTTTAATCTTTTGTCTCCTAGTAAACTTGAAATTTAAACTGCTTTGTCCCCTTCTTTCCTGACCGATGTTTGATATAGGATCTTTCAACAAAGAAGATTATTATTAAAGGCTACGAGTTTGGCAGCCATTACTTTCTTAATGATCGAGTTCCACGTTTAGTTGCTTGCTTTGTTAGTTCTTCTCCGTTTGCAGTCTATTGTCTGTTGGGTCATGTTTCATTGTCTTCGTTAAAAAAGATGTATCCTCATTTTTCATCTGTGTCTACTCTAGATTGTTAGTATTGTCAATTTGCTAAATATCATCGTACTTTTATGCCTTCTCGAGTCAATAAACGGGCTGTGTCCCCTTTTAAATTAGTTCATTCTGATGTTCAGGGTCCTTGTTCTATTGTGTCACATACAGGATTTCATTATTTTGTTACATTTGTGGATGATTATTCTTGAACTACATTGCTTTACCTTATGAAGCAACATTCTGAGTTGTTTACTTATTTTTCCCATTTTTGTGCTGAAATTAAGACTCAGTTTAATACTCCTATAAAGATTCTTTGGAGTGATAATGCCAAAGAATATTTCTCTGTCCAATTTACTAAATACATGAAACAACATGGAATGCTTTATAAATCATCTTGTTCAGACACACCTGCATAAAATGGTATTGCTGAAAGAAAAAATCGACACTTATTAGAAGTTGATCGGGCCTTAATGTTCCAAATGAGAGTTTCAAAATCTTTTTGGGCTGAGGCTGTCTCTATTTCTTGTTTTCTTATTAATTGTATGTTGTCTTCTGTCCTTCAGGGTGATAAACCTATTACAATTTTGTTTCCTACACAAAATCTATTTCTTATTGTTCCAAAAAATTTTGGGCGTATTGGTTTTGTTCGCGATTGAGATATTCATCCAGGTCTCAGTAAAATTTATCCTAAGTCCTTAAAATGTGTTTTTCTTGGTTATTCTCATGTTTAGAAGGGTTATCGTTGTTATTCCCCTGATCTTAAATGATATTTTGTGTCTTATGATGTTACTTTTCATGAATCCACTTCTTTCTTCTTGTCTTCAGAGTCCATAGTGTCTGCTAACGCTAGTTCTAATCTTGATGATATTTTGTTTTATCCTAGTCTTGTTACACCAGTGCAAGTACCTGTTCCAGTTTTAGATTCACCAGGACGTGATTCAGTTGCTCCTTCTCATGTCTCTTCTGATTCTTCAACATCGTCATATCTAATCCCTGATTCTTCTACTATTGATTCTTCCATGCCTAATCAATATGAGCCTTTTGTATCTCCTGATGACTTATTGATTGCTCTTCACAAAGGTAAACGTACCCATTCCCTCCCACAATGTTATGCTAATTATGCCTACCTTATTGATTCCTTTGTGTCTTACAAAAGCTTGTCCCCAACTTCATCTTCTTTCATTGCCTCATTAGACTCAATTTCCATTCCCAAATCTCTTCATCAAGCGTTAGCCCATCCTAGTTGGCGTGCTGTGATGAATGAAGAAATAATGGCCCTTGAAATAGCTGGTACTTGGACTCTTGTTGATCTTTCTTCAGGGAAGCAAGCTATTGGATGCAAATGAGTGTTTACTTTTAAGACTAAAGTCGTTGGTCCCTTGGAGCACTTGAAAGCAAGTCCGGTAGCAAAGAGATATGCTCAGAACTATAGTATTGACTACATTGAGACATTTTCTCCTGTTGCCAAGTTGACTTCACTACATCTTTTTATCTCTCTGGCTGCTACTTATAATTGGGATCTTCATCAACTTGATGCTAAAAATATTTTTTTTGAATGGCGATCTTCTCAAAGACATTTAGATGCAGCAACCATTTGGGTTTGTTGCTGGGGGGAAGCGAAGCTGTGTTATCTTCAAAAATCTTTGTATGATTTAAAACAAAGCCTTCATGCTTGGTTTGACATATTCTCTTCAGTGGTTAAGAAATTTGGGTTACTTCAGAGCAAATGTGACCATTATGTATTCTACCAATGGTCAGATGCTAGTATGATTCTCTTGGTGGTATATGTTGATGATATTATTATCACAGGTAGTAATGTCTATGGAATCTCATAACTTAAGGTCTTTCTTAATTCTCATTTTTAGATGAAAGACTTAGGCTTGCTAAAATACTTTCTTGGGATTGAAGTTATGAGAAATAAGAAATGTATTTTTCTGACTTAGAGAAAGTATGTTCTTGATCTCCTGAGTGAAACTAGGAAACTTGCAGCAACACCAACTACTATTCTTATCATACCAAATTCATTTTTGGATATTGATGACCATATACCATTTGATGAAATTCCCAACAATTTGAAGAAGATTGATCTAGAGAGATATCATAGATTGATAGGAAAATTAAATTATCTCACGGTAACTTGGCCTGATATAACCTTTACCGTGAGTGTCTTGAGTCAATTCATGGCTGCTCCTACAGTTGGTTAATGGGAAGCATTAGAACATGTTTTACATTATTTAAAAGGATCTCCAGGATGAGGTGTGCTTGATATGAACCATGGACACACCAAGGTTGAATGTTTCTATGATGCAGATCATGTAGAATCTAAGGCGACAAGGAGATCAACTACTGCATACTGTGTATTTGTTGGAGGAAATTTAATCTCCTGGAAGAGTAACAGGTAAGATGTGGTATCAAAATCAAGTACAGAGGCAAAATATAGGGCCATGTCTCAGTTTGTACAAAAAATTATATGGATTTTCCAACTTATGAAAGAAGTTGGTGTAATAGCAACTTTTCCTATGAAGTTGTGGTGTGATAATAAGGCATCTCTTCATAAGCATCTAATTCTATATTTCATGAACGAATGAAGCATATTGAGATTGACTGTCATTTCATCAGAGACAAGATCAAGGAAAAATAAATATTGCACATTAGTATGGTAGATTAGATAATATCACATAATTATGTTTAGTGTATATACTCATGTATATACACACTAACCAATACATAGAATATAGAAAGAATTCAGAATACTCTCGTAGAATATTATGACAGATCTAAAGCCCATAATTCTGGATAAGCCATTCCATATGATATATGCGCAATGTGTTAGATGAAGAGATAATTTTTTTTTTCATGAATATTGGAGATAGATAAATAATTTGTAAAAATAAAACAATTAAGTTAGTTATTTATTTATTTTAAAAAATGGGTACTGATTTTTTTAAATAAACATCATTTTAATAATTTACTTTGGAACCTACATTTGCTTATGGAAATTAATCAAAACCCCCGATTTTATAATATGTGCAATTAAACCCCATTATTTTAGTTAGTTATTTATTAAAAAAGTGTACTGATGTCTTTTTAAGAAAATCATTTTAATAATTTACTTTGGAACCTACACTTGTTTATGAAAGTTAATTAAACCCCCCATTTTATAATATGTGCAATTAAACCACCAGTTTGGAATGTTTCAAAATCTTCCCATCATTCAAATTGCGCCAGAGCTAGAGGTTAGTTTCGGATCAGCTTCTTCGTTTGCCGTCAGGTACTAATATTTAATTGAAGTAAAAAGAATGGTTGATTTTAAGACATTTTTATAGAAATTGTTGAGACCATTAAATAGATTCATATGCTTGTCACGTTGAAACCATTAAATTATTTCATGGCATCATGTAACAAGCATGGGAATCTTTTAATTCTTTTCAACAGTCGTTAACATGATGACCGTTTCGTCCCTTCAGGGAAGCTGGAGACAAAGACGTACGTGGCATTCAAATTGCTTTATTGTGGAGTATGCCGCTCCGACCTCCACCTGCTTAAGAACGAATGGGGCTCCTCCCTCTATCCACTTGTACTTGGGTACATCTCAACTTATAACTTCATTCAAATTAACGAGTATGAGTGTGTGTGTGGCTTCTATGTATATATACAGGCATGAGATTGTAGGGGTGGTGACAGAAGTGGGAAGCAAGGTAGAAAAGTTCAAAGTGGAAGACAAGGTTGGTGTGAGATTCGTGGTTGTGTCTTGCCACTCCTGTGAAAGCTGTTCCAACCACCTTGAGAATTAGTGCTCCAAGTATATACTCACATACAGTGGCAAGTATGTGGATGGAACCATCACATATGGAGGACACTTAATTAATGGTAGCAGATGAGCATTTTGTGGTTGGCATTCTGGATGCTTTGCCGGGATCACAGTGTATAGCCCTCTGAGGTACGATGGTCTGGACAAGCCAGGCCTTCATGTAGGTGTGGTTGGTCTGGGTGGGCTCGGCCATATGGCTGTCAAATTTTTACTAAAGCCTTTGGAGCTAAGGTCACTGTCATCAGTACATCTTCTAACAAGAAGAAGGAAGACATTGAACATCTCGAAGGTGGTTCCTTTATTGTCAGTCGTGACCAACATCAGATGCAGGTGATTACCACCCGACACACACACAAACAAAAGAGGTTATTCATGTATTTAATGTCATGTTTGTTTGTGTGTATATATCTATGTAGGCTGTGATGGGGAAGTTTGATGGGATAATAGACACAGTATTAGCAGTGCTTGCTCTGTTGCCTCTGATTGGTCTGTTGAAGCCCAGTGGGAGGCTTGTTTTGGTTGGTGCGCCTGAGAAGCCTCTGGGGCTTCCAGTAATTCCTTTACTGTTTGGTACGGTGATTCATCGTCAGTTGTGTGTGTGTGTGAAAAATAATTATATATAAACTGTAGAATATATTGTGAGTGAAAAGTGAAATTGAGATGTGCATAAGCTTATGAGTCCTCTAACAATGTATGTAATGGCAGGGAGGAAGAGAGTTACAAGAAGTTTGATTAGAGGGATGAAGGAGACTTAAGAGATGATAGAGTTTGCAGCCAAACATAACGTTATATTGGAAGAATAATAAATCATTTATATATGTGAGTTTTATCAATATATTCAGCATTATTAGTATATTCGGTGTTAGATGTGATGGTTTGTATGAATAACGCACGAAAGAATCTTATCAGTACATTTAAGATTCTTTTGCCTGTGTGTAATTTGTTTTGATTATATATGGAAGAAAGAAATGAATTGTTTATTATACTAAGAGGTTGTTTGGTATGCCAGATTTGGAGGGAAGGGGAAGGAGAAGGGAGGGAGAAATTTTATAAGTTGAATTTTAAAAAATTAAAGAAGTGGGGTTAAAAGTTTTAAATTATTTTTTCATACTCTTTTATGTTACATTTTCTCTTTATTAAAATTTTATAACTCTACTTCTTCAATTTCTTTAAATTTAACTCCTAAGGTTCTATTTTGTACGAGGTAATGAATTTTGATAGATTGAGATAAAGATTGGGACTGGGATAGGGGTTGGGATTGGGTGAGGGGTTGAAGTTTAAAATAACATTTGATATATAGTAATAATCGAAGGTATTGCTTAAATTAATTTTAATTTTTAATTAATCATAAATTATAAAATGACTATTCTACCCTTATAAATTAAAATGGTAATTATGACTAAACTAGTAAACTCTTTCATCAACCCCACCATATTCAATCAATCCCCACCATAACTCTCCTATCTGCCTCTTCATCCCAATCCGTGTTCTCTACAAAATCTCATCACGGAGATGAAGGATCTTGCCCTCGCGGTCGTACCACTACTTCCTCACCGCTGTCGTGGACGAAGCTAAGGTTCGCTCCAACTCCCGAACCTTCCAACGGAAACACCGCTCTCGGCTCCTTTGTCATTGCCTACGTCCTCTCCTTCATCGGTGCTTCCATCCTATCAAGACAAGATCCTTACAAATCGAGAGTGTGCCCAACCTCAAATAAGTAATAAAAAAGGAGACAAAATACCTCAACTCAGCGATTCTTCTTCAAGAATTTGGACAATAGTCTGAGCAATGGTGAGGGCGATAGAGCTTGTGACAGTGATGATGAGTAAGCGATGGGATGCGCACAGCCAAACTCCCAATGAGATAGAAAGATGTGTGTAAAAGTGATTAATTTTTAGGTTAAAATTAGGAAGGTTATATTTCTCTAAAAATATTTTAATTATGGATATTTTTATCTTTACAATTTTACAATTCATGGATTAAAAACTCAATACTAGGGGGGAGGTGGCTTTGGACCAATCCCACATTCGTGATATTGTCAATCCTTAAGTATTGTCATTCCCTCGTACCAAACAAGTCAAATAACTCAATGCCTTATCCATTCCCTATCCCTACCCCCTATTACCTCATATCAAACAGAGCCTAAATTTTTTATTTGCCCTCCCTTTTCCTCCCCTCCCCTCCCCTCATACCAAACAACCCCTAAATGTAAGTCTGAATTCATCGTGGTAAAGTCTAGCAAGTTTATCACATGTGTAAAGGCAGATAAAACTACCGGTATATATTACCTATTGTATGAAGCAAAAATAAAGATATATAAATATATACTATATCAAACCCTAAATATAATATATAGTTAATTTTTTTTAGAGATTAAAGAAGTTAATTATATAATTTTAAAGTATTTATATTTATTGTTTTTGCTTCAAATTCATTTGATTGACTTATAAACTCATATGTAATTTAACGACATACAACGTATGATATGATTAAATAATTCATTTAGCTTCCTTAGCATCTTCAAAAAAAAGTTAAATAGGTCTTACATTTAGGATTAGAGGAAACACAATGAAAGACGAAAGAATACAAATTAGGTCTGCCTATATAGCTATAATATATATTCATATATATAAGGAAGAATTACGATGAAAATGAGAAAGTATATTATGAATCTTCAATCAAATGACTCATTAGTCATGAGGAATGCCAAATGGTAAGTAAGAATAATACTTGTTATTACAGATACTATAGTACAAACGCATGAGCTAGAAAGTTAATCATGGAAGCTAGCTAGATCCCTTTCTTCCTTGAAGTCATGTAATGATTGAGGCAAAATTAGCTAACAGAGGCTACTCATTGTTAATTTGTTGTTAATTAGTTATTGGATGTTGATGACTGACGCCGTTAATGTTTTTCCTCTTTTGTTGTTAACTGTTTCTTGATGTAAATTAGGAAAAAAAAATGTAATCCTCTTAATTATTTTCTCCCCTTAAACCCCTCCACTTCAAATTCGAAATCCCCACCTTTAACTGAATTATCTTTTGAGAATATCTTGAAGAAACATATGAGAGAGAGAGAGAGAGAGTGTGTGTGTGTGTGTGTGTGTTTATATGCCTTCGAGAGAAGTTGAAAGGAGAGAGAATTCCAGAAGTATCCCCAGCAGCCCATTTCAAAGGCCTTCCTTGGATGCTCAAACTCAGGATACGGTATGGCCATTTGAATCTGCGGTGTTATTTCTAACGTTTATATAACTCACACAGAAAAGCAGGGGTGAAATGGATAAGAAAATTAAATGGAGAGATCAAAGAGTATATAAAGCAGAAGGAAGAGAATGAACGTGAGAGAGAGATAGAGAGAAGAAAGAAGAACGATCGAGGCGTGGAATGAATAGAAATTAGGGTAGTGCTATTTATAAGGGAAGACAACGCGAGGGCAATATGCTGACGTACTCGATGACGAACACTACTAACACTATCTACTCCAAAGCGAGGGCATGCATGAAAATAATATTTTTATTACCTGATAATATAATACATTAGTTTGAATTGAATTGTAACATTCATACACTTGGTAAACAACCATGAGGTGGAGACTAATGAAATACGATATTGTAACTTGATTTGTACGGATCCTCAAATCAAAACATAGTGATACTTTGATGCGGACTAAATCAAAACATGGCGACTCTAATTAATTACTTAAATCGTATCGATCCCACATTCCCAAACGTAACAATTTGATTTAAGAAAAAATAATTACTTAAAAATTAATTACTTCACTATGTTTTGGAATTTAAGAAAAATTAATTACTTAAAAATTAATTACTTCACTATGTTTTGGAATTTAAGAAAAATTAATTACTCAAATCAAAACATAGTGATACTTGGTAAACAACCACTTCTATATTTTTAATTACGTTTGGGAATGTGGGATCGGTACGATTTAAGTAATTAATATAGAAGTGGTTGTTTACCAAGTATCACTATGTTTTGATTTGAGTAATTAATTTTTGGGGAATTTCAGATAGAAACTAAATAAGACAATTAATGTAAAAATAGCTCCGAAACATTCTGAATTCTCATATCAGTCCCAAGGGAGGGCAGTGAGATTAATTGTAAGAGTAAAATGTCCTTCCTACCCCTATCATTAAGTAACTGAAATAGGTTGAAAGTGGAGTTTTGAACATGAGTAATTCTTCTAAAACCTATTCCTCCATGTTACGTCTTCCTCCAATTTCATATGCGGTTCTCGGTGGAGTCCGTTCGAAGATTTTAGTGTGGTTCTTGTGGTGCTGTGTTGCAAGGTTCTGGAGAACTCCCTCACACTGCTTGGTCTGCATTGTGGCGTGGTGGGTCTCCGTTGCTATCATTTGCATTTGGGTTCGTTGGTTCTGTTAACTCAGCGAGGTCTCACCATGGAAGTCTTCAACGTCATGTGGTGGGTCTATCGTGGGTGAGTGATAACTATATTCCCTCTCTGAGAAAAGTACATTATTGTTAATGTTGTTGAGTGGTTGTGTGGAAGTGGTGTTTTGAAATTCCATCTTGGGTTCTCAATTCGACAATGTGACTCATTCATCTCTATCTACGGTTACCCATTTATGGCTATATATGTTGTTCTCGATTTCAGTAGGTAAATCTGCAGCAAAGTAGGTAAATTTTCAAGTATTGGTGAAACCATATGTCTATGCATTCTCTTCCCCAATTTGTTGTGCTTGTAGTGGCTGGAATAATTAATAGCGTTTACATAAGTTTGTGCATGCTGTCAAGTTACTCTAGGTTTTGGGCTGAATTGTTTGTTGTGAATATACGTTTGAGGAGATGAAGCAATGTATAAGTGATTTGTATGGTGTGCAGTAAATTTGATGAGTGGTTAATCCGTATAGAAGTCTGAGTACATTGTACTTGTTGAATTTTCCTGTTGGTACTGGTGTGAACTGTTGTTGGATGTATGTGACTTATGACTTAACTCATTGTGGCATGATTTGAGGATCATTTGTCTTGCAAGTGGGATGAGAGAAGATGTTTGTAAATGGTAGTAACTTGTTTGGTTTAGGTACCTGTCACTTGTTCGTGTTGGATTTTTACTTGTTCTTGTTGCTTTTGTCATGTTAGGGGGTTGAGAGAACCTGTTTCTAAGTGGAAGTAACTTGTTTGGTTTTGAGGACATGCCACTTGATGTTTTATCTTGACTTGTGTATTTGTCCATATGTCATATGCATGGGCCGAGAGCACATGTTCGTTTTAACTGGTTCATTTGTCCAAATTTCATGTTCATAGGACCATAGGACGTGTTTGTAAAGTATGATAACTTGTTCCTGTTTGGTGAACACTACTACAAAAGGAAGCTTTAACGTTTATAAGGGACGTCCGTTTTTTAAAAAATAGTAGTTAAATGTTAGG
>JBAGKO010000004.1:10827537-10839480 GCA_037177275.1 Acacia concinna | reverse complement strand
CATACTATATTTACATGTAATAAGACTCCCTTCAGTCCTAATTATAAGACCCAATTAATTTTTTTTGAGAGATTAAGGAAACCAAAAGAGTCAACTAAATTATATAATTAGGACCGGAGATAATATAAATAACATAATATATTTAGATATGTGTGTGTAATCTATATAATATGATTTATGACTTTTATAGTCATTTCCTATTAAAAGTTACTTTTATAAAATTTCAACTAAAAAAATTTATTTTTATATAAGTAATTTATAAGTAACATCTGCAATCTTTATTCCAAACACAAATTAAATTACTCAATGTTATTTTTATTCGATCTTAATTTTTCAAAAGTAGTCTTTAATCCAAACACCCGTTGTGGCAGGTCGATTGCATAGGCATAGCGAGGGTAGAACGAAAATGCTATGCAGTTATCCTCAGCGGGCTTCCATTTTCTGCCCTCAACCACAAGCATTCAAGAAATCATCTTTTCAATCGAGGCTTTCAGTTGCTACTCTACAGACGTGCAAAGAAGGAAGTTCCGATTACGACGACGGCGACTATGGTGACAATTTTGCTTCTGAGGATGACATTCTTCACGTAATTTCTGATGCAAAATCGAAATTTATTACCAGTGCCAAAAACCCGTTTGTGAAGCACTGCATTAAGCTTCGTAACGACTCTTCTTATCGCCGTTATCATGGTTCAGTTCTTGTTGTGGGTTCTACACCTATCAGGTTTGTCGTTATGCTAATGCAGTCTATTTCGTAGTACTTACTCACTCTAATTGGCTAAAGTGCTAGGCGGTCAACCTGCTGTTATCCTTTTATATATATATATATATATATATATATATCGTTGTTTCTTTGCTTAATGCTGCAAATTGGATGCTTGCCAAGACTTCTATGCCATAGCCTACAAGTCGGTTCTTTCGATCCATTACTTTTTATTGGAATTTCTGGTGACGGTGTAACCTGCCTGAAGTCTTATATGTTTTTCGCTTTACAAACTTTTTCCAGTGATGAGACAGTGATTTATGATTCCTCATAAACAGAAATGCTGTTATGAATCTAGTGTGTCTGACTTTTGGAGCACAGTAACGGATTGCATTGTCTTACTAGCTTAATCAGTTTATACCAATACTCCCTCCCGTCCTTTACAGAAGAAATTTGTGGTCCTTAACACAGGCCACTTTGCACGAGTTCATGAGTATTTGATGCTTGTTTTTAGAGATACTCTTCTTGTGGGTTCTCAACGTAGGTTCTTTATATATGCCTTTTTAAATGGGTTGTGTAAGTTTATATATGAAAAATTACATCAATTGTAAGACCATTTGAATAAGACAATGAACTTTTATTAGTTCCAGTGAGATGGTTAAAAGTTACTTATATTTGGGACTGAATGGAGTACGCTCTTAGTGGTAATCTTTAATGAGTATGAAGCATTGTGGTATTTAATTATTCTATTAGGCTGCATGGACTTCCACTTGAACATTATTTCCTTGCGTAAGGGTTGATTTCAGGCTTTGTTCTTTTGTACAGAGTGTATGTATATACATATTTTGGCCCTTGGAAAAGAACCTCTTGCTTTAATTTCTCACAGGCATTCTTTTTTTCCCTGACATTGTTATATTCTTTTCATGGTAAAAAAAAACTTTTTTCAATATACTAGTCACTGGAGTTAGAGAACTCTTGCAGCGAAGTTACAAACCAGGTGTCATAAGCAAGCTGAAATAGCTGTAAATCTTTAAGATGTTCATTTCAGCCTTGAGCCTTCATTGATTTTTATGTAGACATTAATATGGATGCTTTAAATACAATTCCATAACATTTCAAATATGTAATTCTGCCTTCTTGTGATTTTTGAGTCCGTTTGATTTTCTTAAATGGAAGGCTTGATAACTGCACATAGAAAATTGCACTTTAAAGAGTGATCGGAAAACAAAGAAAATATCTATATCCATCGCTAAGAGTGACAATGACTATTTGCAGTGTACAAATTCAGTTCAACCCCCAAGTTTGGAGGAAAATTTAATTTTCTCAAATCTCGCCAAACATGATTCTGAAATTTTGTTTGTTTGACTATAAATGCTTGTCGCATTGCTAAAATCTTTCTCACATATGCTGTTATAGATAGAATTATTTCAAGGATTGAATTTATGAGAAGACTGTGGATGATGATAAATTTGTTATTTGCAGGGAAATATACAGGTTTCAAGAGTCATTGCAAGATAGTAATATTGAGATGGATTGTTTGATTCTTCCTGATAAAACTGAGGTTCCTGAAGAGTTAGATAAATCCCCTTCTTTGATCGTGCGTGTGAGTTCTACTGTGATGAAAAAGCTTGCACGGCTGCAGTCAACTGATAGTCTTGACGCAATTGCCCTGATGAAGATCCCTACCAGTTTCTTCAGTTTAGATGACAATCAAGACCCAGCAGATTGTCAGAGGTGGTTTCCATCTCCTCATCGGATTTTAGTCCTTGAAAGGATTCAGGTGACAATATTGCTCCTGCTAAATTTAACCATTTGGTCATGTTGTGTTTGTTTCTTTCTGATTTGGGAGCACGCAGTTCATCATGCTTCTGTTAGTGTTCCTCCCTTCTTTTGGTTATCACATGTGCTTCTTCTAGAAAGCTACTTTTTTGGCCGGTGCTTAATGGAAGTGTCTTTTAGAGTCAATATTAAGCAAGCTGCATAGGATCAACTTAAAATAACAATTTATACTACAGCATCCAATTGGTAGTTAAGTGCATATTCCCATGTGTTCATGCTGAAGAGCAGAAATGAAGTTCCTATTCCTGTAGATGAAATTTCCTTAGCATAAGGTGAAGTTATGTTTTCCTAAGTTGAAATTTTCATGCAGTTTATATTTTGCATAAGTTGATGAAGAAATGGAATAAAATATGATTTACTGTAGTTGCCAAAAGGGGCTTGAGCTGGACTTTTGTAACCATTATACCATACCATTGTTGCAACTTTATGATATATGCATGACTCTTTTAACAGAGTTGTTCCCTGCAGGATCCTGGTAACCTTGGTACATTGCTCAGATCAGCTGTGGCCTTTGGCTGGGTAAGGACTGCACTGTAAACCTCGAATCATTCTCCTCTTCCATCCACCCAGGTCCTTATTTAAGTTAATTAAACTTGGTAATTTCTCAACGCTTGTTGTTTTGACCCTGTCATTTTGAGTGGTCTTTGATTCTTAGGATGCCAGCTTAAGTACACAGGAACTTAGTTTTTATAGACTTGATTAAGTTGCATCATTCAGTGAAGAATCAACTCATTTTACTTTGTTTTTGATCGACTTGCTTCCATAGTTACATTTTTAAAACAAACCTGTGATGCATCCCTACCATTTAATTGTGTTGTGTTGGAGAAAAGAGGAAAATCTAATAGAAGTAGATATGGTTAAATTAAGAGAAATCCGCCTCCTTGTAAGTGAACCAAGAAAATTCAGAAGATAAAATTCTTCATTTATTTCCCCCAGAGGACAATAAGAATTTTCCATTGTTGCTATTTTGACTACCTTTAACTTCACTGGCCAAATCACTTCTCCAAGGCTTGTTTTGTCAATTGATGAACCTTTTTATCAAAAATAAGACGAGTATTTCTATTCTGTATCAACCTATAGAATGTTGCTCTCATTTTGCTTTATCATAAACAGGTGATTTAGTCCTCAGCAAGACTTCTTTCTCTTGTGCATGTACATATTATGTGAATTCCTGTTTCATAACACATCCGTCAAACAACTGTGTTTTTGCATTACCTGGACCGAACAGAGTTCTCTAATATGATTTTTTAGTACTTCTTAGAAGGCTTGAATTACTTGACTAATGTTCAACAGGATGGAGTTTTTCTTCTTCCTGGTTGTTGCGATCCATTCAATGAGAAAGCTCTTCGAGCTAGCCGAGGTGCCTCCTTTCAGCTACCCATAATTTCTGGAGGTTGGGTTCATCTGGAGTCTCTTACAGAGCAATTCCAAATGAAGTTGCTTGGTGGCCATCCAGAGGATGAAGGGTTGGCCAAACCATTTAGTCAGATTTCTCCAAGCTTCTGTGATTCCGTATCGGATAAGCGTCTGTGCTTAATTTTGGGCAGTGAAGGAAGTGGACTTTCAGAGAAATCCATGCAAGCATGTGAGCTTGTCAGCATTCCCATGGCTGGACAATTTGAGTCTCTCAATGTTTCAGTTGCTGGTGGGATTTTCCTGTATATGCTACAGCCTAAGTGTAGATGATCGTCATTCATGTTCTATGTTTTAGTGTCTCACTTTTTGGTTCTCATTTGATTTGGCCTTAGGCATAGCATGCAAAGGTCCATTTTCATTCTTGCTTCAACCAAGATGAAATTTTGTACGGCAAACGTGAAACCCTACAAACGTTCATGTGTAAGTTGGATTTGAGAGTCTTGTCAAGATCTGGGCAGGCATAGGAACTTTAGTTGAAGTTGAAAAGGAGATTGAATGAAATGATAAATAATATTTCTAACAAAATGGTTATCACTTTTGCACTTTTCTCTTTACGAGATGATGAGAATTTAGTTCACTATCCGGTTGTAATTTCTTTTAATCAACCGTCATATTATTTGATTTTCAGAAAATATCACGGCTACTACTTCAAAGTTTTACCAAGTTTGTATGCCAAAACTTCACCTGAATTTGTTAATAATGATCAGCCCAAATAATCATTTATTAAATAACAAATGTTTTATTGCACATTTGCACTTCATTTGATCCCCCAAATGTAAAAGGCAAACGATTAGGATAACAAACACAAACAAGAAGCACAAAATTTATAAACCGTACTGTACTCAAGCTATCATTAATTCATCTATGAAAACGGCAGAAAAATATCCTTACATTATAAAAAGGGCAAATGAGGGTATCGAATTTTAATAATCTCAAATCAGTCAATTGAAATTTTTACAATGCTTTGAAAAGATGTCACTGCCAGTCTGCCCTTACTCCTTTGCTCTAGAGCTTAGTTTCTAATACGACTGTGAAATTTTTAAAATATCAGTAGTTAATAGCAAACCAAAATACGGAGTAGTAAAATACTCTCTCTCTCTCTCATATTAATTATAAATGTCCGTTAATTTTTTTTTTGAAAATATTAAAAAAGCTAATTATATTAGCTAATTATATTATATGTTGTGTTTTATTGTATTATATATTAGATCATAAGTCAAATAATATAATTTAAAAAAACAATAAATTTTAATGTTTTAAAGTAATGTAATTAATTATCTTAGGATTCTCTAGAAAAAGTCAACTGAGCCTTATAATTAAAATTGGAGGGAGTATGAAACAAATTAATTATCAGAAAATAATCAACAAAAGGCTTTGGTTACTACTACGATGTCGTTGGAAAAAAAAAACTACTTCAATTTCGCTATTTACAACTTTGATTTTGTGCTCTTTTTTTTTTTTTAGAATACAAAGGCAAGCTAACGCTTAAGAAATAAACAGTCAAGATGAGAATATCATCTGACTCCTGGCCTCCACACGGCGCATACTACTAGAATTATGATTAATATCCTCAACAAAAAAGGCAAGACATCCATTGGGAGGATAGTACCAAAGATAAGTCTGATAAATCTGATTTTGTGCTCTGGTTAAGATTTTTTCCCTCAAGAAGGTGAGGATAATGATGTCTTTTCACATTTTAAAATTTTAATAGATTGATTTGGGATTATTGAATTTTGGCAACTTAATTTGCCCTTTTTACGATTTAAGAGTATTTTTCTGCCTTTTTCTTCTCTCGCAAAATAGGATTTTAAAAAGAAAATAGGAAATCCTAGCATAAAATAAGGTGCGCCAACGCGGCGAAGTCAGAATTACAGAAGCTACCGATTCCCATCTTCTCCACTGTCTCCCACTCTATCTGAGATAACAATTAACAGGACTCAGCTTCTCTTCGTTCAGCACAAATCTCCAGCGCCAATCTCCATTTACAATCCATGTTGACGACGTTCGGCAAGCAAACTCAACAGCAATCCTCACCTTCGAGTCTTGTTTCTATCCGTGGCTCACTCCTTTTCCTCGCAGTTCTAACCTTACTATCTTTCACCTATCTTTCCCTCAAATATTCTGCCCCCACACCTCAGGTATCTTTTCCCTCGCTTGCCCCATTTCTATCTTATTCTTGGATGTAAAATTTGTTTCTTGATTTTCTTTCTTTTCCTTTTGTTCTGTTTTGGAGTTTTCCGTCGCTAAACTGGTCGATGCTGAAGTGAAAAATGCGGTTCCGGAGGAGGAGATGGACGAGGAATTTTCTGATACATATCACTCGCCGCATGTGTTCAAATTAAATTATGCGGAAATGGAGAAGAAATTCAAGGTGTATATATACCCTGACGGGGATCCCAACACATTTTACCAGACACCCAGGAAACTTACTGGCAAGTATTCGAGCGAAGGATATTTTTTTCAGAATATAAGAGAGAGTCGATTTCGTACTGATGATCCAGATCAGGCCCATCTCTTTTTCATTCCGATCTCATGCCACAAGATGCGAGGCAAGGTATGAGTTGTGCGTTATGAGATTTACTGATTCTGGCTGTGGTGGTTCTGTGTATATATTGAGCTATTCTCCTTGTATATTAGAACTATTTTAGCATTGCATCTGCAAAATTGTGATTCTTTGCCACATCCCTGATGGGACATGCTCTTGGCGTGTGCTTGGGAGCTTAGGAAATATCCACCTTTGGGTTTTTCCTTGTCTTAGAGATAATATGGAAGTGGTAAGCGTTCAATCAGGTTAACTGCGAAAAGATTGATACTAGTAAATTCACTTTCATTTGCAAGATCGTTGTTCGTTGTTTTACTCCATGCTCTGAGCCTGCAGTTTTTAGGTAAGAAAATGTCTACCTTCGAGTATTGCTTTTGAGATGTGAGAATATCGTAGCATTCAGTTAGATATGACTATAACTTGGATGCGAATCAAAAAGAAAACATGTGAATTTTTATAAATATAATTATGACTATGTAACTTTCACGCGGGGAAAAAAAAACGACAGGCAAGATCCCTTTTAATGATACAATGGACTTCGTATTCTGATATCCCTTATCAGTTATTCTTCTATAGAAATACCAAAAAGTCTGTGTTAGGAAGAATATCATATAGTTTGTGGTGTGAATGGTTTGGCATAAAGATGTTTAGAGGGTGAAATGTGTGAATCCATCATGAGGCGTGTTCTTGTGTTTCATGCAGGGCACATCTTATGAGAACATGACCATAATTGTGCAAAATTACATGGAGGGCTTAATGTCCAAATATCCTTATTGGAACAGAACCTTGGGCGCAGATCACTTTTTTGTCACCTGTCATGATGTTGGTGTAAGGGCAACGGAAGGACTTCCACTCCTTGTAAAGAATTCCATAAGAGCTGTATGCTCCCCTAGCCATGATGTTGGATTTATTCCACACAAAGATGTCGCCCTTCCTCAAGTACTACAGCCATTTGCTCTTCCACCTGGAGGCAATGATATAGAAAATAGGTAAACTTTTTAGTGTATATATATTTTTCACATGCAATTATTTGTAAACCTATATTCAATTTAGGGAATCATTACTTTGTCGTGCAGAAAACTTTTGCTCCTGCTATCATTTGTTAATCTTGTTCTCATTCTTGTTATTCTTTAATAATGACGTTGCATAATTATTCACACAATTTATAGATCCCCATGTCTTAAAGTTGGTCACTTGACCATGTTTGTCTAGTTTTTAAATCCACTGTTGTACATCAGTGACACATTTTTCTCTCAATCTGGTTCAACAATATCTACTCGTTTCTTCTTTAGAACACATCTTGATAGTTGTGTGTAGTTGGTATTGGGCTAAGCCCAAGCCGATAGTTGTGTGTAGTTGGTGCACAAATCGCCAAATGTATAATGGGCCAAGCTAAGTCTCATAAAGTATATGAGGTGTTTGTGAGAAAACGAGTAGGCTAGATGTGGGAAATATTCAAGGGGTAGTGTGTCACATAAATATGCTTAGAGCCGGTGGTAGTGAGTAGTGACCATTAGTCATATGAACCTATAAATACTAGAGATGAGACTATTGTGAAGTTGTTGATGACCCTTAGAGGCTGTTTGGTATGAGGGGAGGGGATAGAAAGGGAGGGAAAATAAAAATTTTAGGAGTTGAATTTAAAGAAATTGAAGAAGTGGGGTTATAAAATTTTAATAAAGAGAAAATGTAACATAAAAAAGTATGGAAAAATAATTTAAAACTTTTAACCCCACTTTAATGTTTTAAAATTCAACTTATAGACATTTTCCTCCGCTTCCTTCTAAATCCCTCGTACCAAATAAGCCCTCAGTGACATATTGCATTACTCTCTCTCTAATGTTCCTCTGCTTCTCTTGAATCTCTCCGCTCTCCCTCTTTCCCTATTCTTCATTCTTTCTTACAACATTCATCTGTAATAGTGGGTCAGAAGGAAGCTTCAAGAAATCAGTGAGTAAATGTGTGGGAGACCCTAGTGCGCTTGAATTGCTAGGAACCAGTATATTTGTGTTTTCCCAATTCTTTCCATCACAGCTACACATCAAATCCTTTTTCTTGACTTGTTCATTATCAAATGTTACATATAAGTTGGGGAATGTGTTCAGCAGTGTAATTGTGAAGGATGCTGACTCCCCTCAACTATCAATTAAGTTCTGGAAATTCAATGGTTCCCTACTTTGTCATCTCTTCTTCAGTTCTGTTCTCACAAATGGCGGGAATACAATCGGGTAACATTACCTTTTTTAAATTTCTCTTCTGGGTCATCAACCTCCAGATGCTGCAGCTCTTCCTTAGCATCCTCCTCTGTTGTTATCTCTGTTGAGATCTCATCTGACATTGGCCTAGCTATTTTATTTTTCACCTTTTGTCTCCTTTCAATTTCATATCCTTTAGGGTGAAGGTGCAAAAATGCCTATGTACATTTCCCAAAAGAGCATCTAGCACCATGAACATTTTTTAGGAGCAAAAATACCCACAAACATTTGAAAAAGGAGCAAATATGCCACCTCCATTAATACCATAGATGTCTGCTACATTTTCTTTCCGTGGTGAGCCCCACATGATTTTTTTTAAAATGATATTTTTAAAAAACATACTCTCTCCCCCTCAGCCTCTGCCCTCCGTCAGCTTCCCTTCTCTCCCAGTTTGAGACTTTGAGATCCAATCATCTAAACAAAGACAAAAACATCAGCTAGTTTTATAAGGATAAAAAATTAGTCTTCATCCATGCTAGGAGCTTGATCTTTCCTCAAGCACCCAGCTAGAGAGAAAAAGATGATAGATTAAGAGGGGGTGGGGAGGCTGATGGAGCAGGTTGATGGAGAGAGTGTGTGTTTTTTTAAACTTATCATTTAAAAATAGTCATGTGGAGCCTACCAACCAAAAAAAAAAAGTAACAAACATCTATGGTATTAACGAAGGTGGTATATCTGCTCCATTTTCAAATGTTTGTGGGCATTTTTGTTCCTAAAAAATGTTCATGGTGCTGGATGCTCTTTTAGGAAAAGTATGTAGGCGTTTTCGCACCTTCACCCTATCCTTTACAACATATTCTTCCTCAATTCACATCTACTTCAGCCGTTTCTTCCTTTTTGAGTTTTGGTATAGTTTTTTTCATGGCTTTTATTGTTTTCATATTAGCTACATGGCTCATACACTTTTCCAGCTTCATGTTCATTCTCCACTCTGCAATTCTTCTTTTAAGTTTCTCACTGGAAACTCCCATGAATGAATTGCACTGCTCTAATATTAAACTGATGGAACTCAAACCTCCAAATTGAATTGAGATTAGCAAAAATCTAGCTGAGTGTAAGTCTATCCAGATATCTGCATAGAAAATAAGAAAAAATGACAGAAAACACACTAGCGCACTGATTCCTAGCATTTTGAAAGTGCTAGGCTCTCCCACATATTCACTGACTGATTTCTTGAACCCACTACCTCCTTTTATAGAATCCCTGCTGTAGCCTACTCTCTCACTCACACACACCTAGTATACTTATGTAGCTCAGTTTGGCCCATTACTCACAGGCCCATTGATTCTCTTCTTAAGAGTTGAAATTTTAGTAGTTGCAGCACAATGCATTTGGTGTGATAACTCCAAGACAATTGCTTTACCTGCTAACCCAGTCATAGACAGGAAAACAAAACACAGTTATAACTTTCATTTATCTGGGACAAGGTAGTTGATGGGAGGGATTATTCGGGTGAATTATGTCCCTGCTGTTGATCAAATAGCTAATATATTGACGAAAGCTTTGTCTTATCCTTTTTTTTTTTGTGTTTGTTAAAAGCTATGTGAAATGGCTGCTGAAGGGCTTGCTCTCAGGGTATTGGTAGTTGGTTACCTCTTGGCAACAGCCACTTTTATCTCCCCTATCTAATCTCAATTTATATTCTTGAATGGTCAGAGGATTTATTTTCCATTTTCCTCCGCTTAGAATCCACAAATTGGATTCTTTGACCTACTATTGTGAATGATTTATCTTGCAGCCTTTGTTTATCACGACACTTTTCTGCCTGTGCTTCTATCTTCAGCAATTCTCTTATTTCTAGAACAAGAGAAAAATGTGAATTGACCTATAATTTTTTAAAAGAGAAATGCTTTTATCTTAAGCAATTGGATTCATGATGCCAGAATGCAATATTTCAAGCTTGTAGGGATTCAATAAACACATTTGGTAAACACAATAAAAATTAAGATTTGTACTTGTATATGTACCTGTTTGTTCTTACGATGTTAGATAATTCTTCCAAATGCATAATTCTATTTGAAATTTTTACTTGTATATTTGTGAACATTGCAGGACAAATCTTGGTTTCTGGGCTGGTCACCGAAATTCCAAAATTAGAGTTATTCTTGCACGTGTATGGGAAAATGACACAGAACTTGATATTTCAAACAACAGGATTAGCAGGGCTGTTGGGCCTCTGGTATACCAGAATAGGTTCTACAGGAACAAGTTTTGCATTTGCCCTGGCGGTTCACAGGTCAATAGTGCTCGGATAACTGACTCCATTCATTATGGATGCATTCCTGGTAAGCCTTTTCCTTTCTGATTGTGTTTATTTTATTTTATAGTTGCATATGAAATACTAAAACCACACGCCTTCCTCTTCCTGACAGTGCTAGTAAGTATAAACTAATTACCAATATTTATGGATGAGACAGGGAAGACTTACTTTGCGTCCTTCCATTTATCAAAAATTGTTGTTAGATATTATGAACTCTTTGCACTTATATAATGAGTTGAATGATATGTTTTATGTTAAGAGAAACATTTGCAAACCCTATTTATATCCAGACTGAAGTGTTTTTACCAGCTTTCGAGACAGGAATCATGTGTTGATGTGGGAAACAAGAGAGCTTATGAAAACTTGTTATTTCAAAACCAAATAATATGCTCATTATTAAATATGAAAAAGAACTCATAATTAGATGAGGAAGTTCTGTAGAAGATTAGAGCGATTTTGGTGCAGCACAAGCGTGTAGGGCTCAATTCTAGGGCATTCCACCCAACTCCTCAGCTTCAATCACACATTAGTGCTTTGCGGAGGGGAATTATTGCATTTAAGGATGGTGATCATGCTAAATTCAAGTTTTATTGTTTATGTCTGATCATATAATCACCGCCAAAACATGTTAGATTTACCCTTCAGCCCTTTTCGTGATGACTGTTGGAGCAGCTGTCAAAGCATCACTGACATGACGTAGAAGTTTAAAGAGAATGTATATATATAGAGATACGTGTGTGTATTTCTTTTTTGGTGTGATTTGATGTCTGAAGATACCTTATACTCCTTCTGCTCCTATTTATAAGATCTAATTGACTTTTTTAAAGAATCCTAGAAAAATTTTAAGAAAGCTAATTACATTATTTAATCATATCATATATTATATTTTATTACATTATATATTAGTTCATAAGTTAAACAACATAATT
>JBAGKO010000004.1:10795759-10809715 GCA_037177275.1 Acacia concinna | reverse complement strand
CAATTTGTGTACTCATGATGATTGAATTGCCTATGTAACTCTTGGTTGAGAATGAAGGCCTATAAATAGAGCACTATATACTATACTTGTAGTAAGGAATGAAATAAGAATCACTCCCTCTTTGCTCTCTAAATTCTCTTTTGTCTTACTTATCTTTCATCCAAATTTCTCTCTTGTATTTTTCTCATTTTCATAACAAGTACATAAATCTTTTCACATTTAACCTTATTTATTAAAAGTGCATATCTTCTCTCACTTCAATTTTATCTCTATTATACATTTACATCTTTCTCTCCTCTCTTGTTTAATATAAGCCAATAAGGGTAAAGTTGTCAAAAACTCATTTATCACCCTCAAGTGACTTATATTTTAAAATAATATTTTTTTTTACGTATAAGTAACTTATATTGTGAAACTGATGAGTGATAATCTTTTTGTGTGAGTGAGTACATATTCTAAATTTAATTGAGAGATTTAGTATGAAGAGGAGTAAATAAGTAAATAAGATTTATTATAATATATTTTTTAATAAAAAACATACTTTTTAAATCTTTCTAAAATATTAGTTAACAATAACGATGGTTTGGATCATAAGACAAGTGTTTTAGGATAGAAAGTATATTTTTCCTTGACAAATATATAAAATTATCGTCAACTTTAAGCCTTGCATGTAATTTCGGTAACTTTTGAAAGTTTCACTTAAGGTTTTCTTTAGAAAATAAAACTTTGCAATTGACATGTAATTTAATCATTTTTTAAATACTTAAAAATATAAAATATTTAAAAACATTTAAAACATTTCCTTGATCATGGCTTTTTAAAATAAAAAATATAAAGGGAAAATTAGGAAGAAGTACAGGAAGGAAAATATTTAATATAAAGGATTTAAAAAATTGTAATTATTTAAAAGGACAAAAAACTAATATAGTAATTTGTTGATTACTAAATTACCTTTGACTAACTCTATATTTTTTCTATTTCATCTCAAATATTTTACCATTAAATATAAACTCATGTTCCATCATCTCTCTATATATCTGTCTTCATACCGAGGCTCTATTCATCTCAGTATAATTATTAGAAAATATAAATTATAGAGCATGTGGATAGTGTGAGAGCTTTTTAACCAGGCCATTAGGACCTATGGTATGATGTTTTAGTATATCAATCCATGTAGCCCGTGCCTATAAACCCAAATAGTATATCTATAGATATTCTAGTTTGTAATAGTAAATATCATCTATAGATATTCTAGAATTAAATATTTTACCTTCCGTGCATCAAATAAAATATTTGTATAAAAATGAGCAGTGTAATCACCGTTTATATATACGAAAGAAGACTCTCTTTTTCCCCCTTAGCTTTTAGGGTTAATTAAGGATAGTTTAGTAATCAACAAATTATTTTTTTTTAATTTTTGGTCCTTCTAAATAATTATAAGTTTTTAAGGTTCTTTATAATAAATATTTTTCTTCTTTGGTCATTCTCCTTAATTTTCTCAAATATAAAATATTTAAAATTTATGTCAATTACTAAGTTTTTTTTGAGTAAAATACATTAACTGTCCCTCTAATTTACCTAAATTATACAAACCTCTCATTTATTTTGAAAACATATATAAACCTCCTTTAAAATTAAAATGTTGGTTATATAAACCTCCCTTACATATTTGAGATTCCATTTCCATTCACCCAACTGTTATTTGATCGTTAACTTTGACTATTAAATATTTATTTTGACTGAAATACTCTTCTTTCAACACATTAATAAGGTTTTATATTTGCATAAAAATAATTTTTTATAAAAAAACAATTCAAATACATATTTGTAGAGTTGTCAAAATGGGTTGAGCCCTTCGGGCTGGCCTTTTATGGTCGAGGGCTAACCTTTTTAAGCCCGCAATAATTTTTTTAATAAAATATTTTTTTAAAAAAATTTATAAATTATTTATATCATGCTATAAATAATATCTGTATATAAATACACACACACACACACAAATATGTACATGTGTGTGTATATTGGACTAAAAAATCAAGATATGTAACTTTTTAAATCATTTTACTAATATTTATTATTTGAATTCACAATTTTGAAACTTGTATGGATTTTTGATATTCCAAAAAGTTTGAAAAAATGTTGACCTGCATTTCTAAAGACTAGACTTCAATAATTAAATAATTTTATAATACACAGGCTTTATGAGCCCTACCCTTTTAAGCCGTCACTTTAAGGGCCAGCCCTTATTGACAGCTCTATATATTTGATTAAAATTGTCAATATGATATAAAATTTATGAATTTTTATTATATTGCAAAATTTTAAATTTTTTAAAATTGTTATCATATTTATTGAAACTCATTTATTTAGGATTCTTTTAAATAAATACAAACATATTTCTTTATTTGTTTTCCACGTGATTGAGAACATATTTGAAGGGTATATTTTTATTCATCATATGTTATTAATAATGTTTTTAGATATTATATAACATAGATTAATTTTAAAATTTAAAGTTTCTAATACATTTTTGCCAAAAATTTATAAATACCTTTATTTAATTATTCATCTATTAAAAGAATTAAATAAAAATTTAATTAATTTTTCCATATCTGCATTAATTAAATTAATTGTTTATCTCAATATGGAAAATTTTTGGGAAATTTACAATAAGGTCTCAAATAAGGGACTTTACGTCAAATAGGTCATGTGAAATAGCGTATTTATAGTCAGGTCTCAGGGTTGTTAATTAGGACTTAACAGTAATAAATTTCTGAAACCTGGGACCTGACTATAAATATGCGATTTCACGGGACCTATTTGACATAAAGTCCCTTATTTGGGATCTCATTGTAAATTTCCCAAAATTTTTACATATAACTAATAAGTAAAAACTAAATTAAGAAAAGAAAAAATATTAAATAACTTTAAAAATTTTATCCAAAATTAAGGCATTAGTAATGATGAAGGGTGAATTAGTAGTAAATAAAATTTATTTTAATACAAATTTTAGTTAAAAATAAAATTTTTAGCAGAATTAAGGGTTTAAATCGATTTAAGTGTATGTTTTTAAAATAGAGGTGAGGTTATCGTAATTAAAGCAAAATATAAGGGATGTTAGCGTATTTTATTCTATTTTTAATGATATTATATCTAATAAAACATATTAAATTATTACATGGAAAAAATCGTTAACCTTATCGGTGATTTTAACATACTGGAGTAAATATAAAAACTGGTATAAGAATGGCAATTAAACTTTTTTTTTCCCAAGATCATTTCGACTGTTTTTATCATATGATAAGTAGGCATTATGTTATTATGGTTTTCAAAATATAGCTTCTTAAAAAAATATATTAAATTTAATTTTTATAAATTTACAAAAACATTGCCTTCAGACCTATTTATTTACCGGTAAACATTCACATTAAAAACAGAAAAAATTTCAATTTAATACCATTTGAAATTCTAAAATCTAAAAAGATATGCTAATATTTCAAAAAAATATTAAGGTACTATAAAGTAAATTGAGTTTTGCAAATGTCACATAGGGGGGAGAGAGAGAGACAGTGATAAGGACAGACTTATTAATCCTATTACAAGTCTTGTTATTCTATTATGAGTTTTGTTATTTCTGTTACTGCTCATGTCCGTGTCAAATATCCCTCTCTCCTCTATCATTGTGCGTTAGCAGGTGTCAATGTCATATGAATAGTGCTGACAGAGGGGAGAGGGATAGTGATTAGGACAGACTTGTTAATCCCATTACGAGTTTTGTTATTTCTATTACTGTTCATGTCCATATCAGATATCCCTCTCCTATCACCATGCGTCAGCAGGTGTCAGTGTAAGTGTCATGTAAACAGTGCTGATAGAGGGGAGAGAGAAAGACAGTGATCAAGATGAACTTATTAGTCCCATTAAGAGTATTGTTATTTCCGCTACTGTTTATGTCAAAACAAGTTCAACCAATTTGAAAAATCCAATTTGATCAATGATACCTTAGTATCTTTTTAAACTGTTAACAAACTTTTTTAGTTTTAGAATTTTAGAAGGTATTTTATTGGAATTTTTCCTTAAAAATAAAGGAAAAAAGACAGAAAAATATTATTAAATTTGTAAAAGACATTAAATATGTTGAATTTCAATAATTCTAAAAGGACTAGTTTATAATATTGAAATGTCGGAACATTTGAGAAAGTACCTAAATACCCTTAGTTTGTATTTTAAAAAAATCACAACTCGAGTATATATCCTCTTATGGATAGACTGATTATCTTTCAATGATTTCTATTTTTTATTCATAATTAATTTATTATTATCTATTAATAATATTAACAATTTTTGTTGTGAATTTTTTTAAGAAAATATGAAACTGTCGGAACTCCTATGAACCATATTAACAACTTGATCAATATCTATATTAACGACTCTAATATATATGTTAATGACTTTTTCCTGGGCCAAAGCTCTAGTAACCTGTTGCCGGCAAGGTCACTAGTGCTTCGATGAAGGTCATTGTTCCAATTGCCTCTAGTGGCGGGCAAGGGTGTGAGGTTTCGTTTAATTAAAATAAAAGTTAAAAGCATTCAGGTAATTTCTCAAATTTTCTAACATTTCAAAATTTTGAATTAGTCATTTTAGAATTATTGAAATTCAACATATTTATTTGTCTCTTGTCAATTTCAATGGTATTTTTCTGTCTTTTTCTCAAAAACAAAACTAGAATCTACATCTTCATTGAATATCAAATTCTGACGGAAATTAAGTTTATATATATTTTCAGTTTTTTCAACTTAATTCTTTTGTGGTTTTCTGTTTAACTTCAATTTTTTAGATTAACATCATAAAAATCAAATTATTTACAAGTCATAACAGTAAGATTGATCTTGTATTGCATAATAATTAACTCTCATATTGGTTGGCTTTTTTAAAATAAAATTCTAGGTACAATATTTATCATTTTTCATTTTTGGCATCACCTCTTCATCATATTGATTGTATAGTTGGTTTTTTTTGGCCAAAATATTGATTGTATAGTTATACTGTTGCATGCGCCTACAATGAATGCTTTTATGATGATATACGATGAACTCTTTTTTATAACAAAATGGTTGGAGCAGAAATTATGATGAACATGCACCTACATTGAACTACTTGCCATGAAATCTTCATCAAGAGATATGAACCAAATAAAAGAAGAAGCAAAAAGTAACTAATTACTACCAATATTACACACACACACACACATTAAATGTTACATTTATACTACTTCCTCATTTCCTATTTATAAGACTATCTTGGAGAATCCTAAGAAAATCCTAAGAAAGCTAATTACATTACTTTAATATATTAAAATTTGTTGTTTTTCTTCAAATTATATTGTTTGATTTATGAAATACTATATAATGTGATAAAATACAATATATGATATTATTAAGTAATGTAATTAACTTTTTTAGAATTTTCTCAAGATTCTTCAAAAGAGTTTTATAAATAGGAATAGACGGACTAACAAATAAGACAGTAATCCAGGCCAGCTTGTTTTCTCATATTATGTGTGCAATGCTAGAGCTCTCTATGTAATTAAGGACGTGGTATAAATGTGAAACAATGTATGCTATAATTTCTGGTATTCAAAGTATTTAATATTTATAAAGAGTGGTTAATTGAATATACCTCAATTCTCTAATATACTATGAACCTAGTAGTAGTTAATTACAGTAAGAAATACAGAAAGCAAAATGAGTAATAAAAGAAGGGTAGTAAAATAATACTATCATAAACTTGATTATTATATAAACCGTAATATTGAACTCAGAGTAGAATTAATTTACCTCTAAAATTGGATTTTTTTTTATTTTTATTTTTTGATATCCATAAAAAATGGTTATTGGCCAAAAAATATATTAAAAGTGGTTAATTGAATATATCTCAATTTCTCTAAGATACAATGAACCTAGAACTAATTATTACAGTAAGAAACAGTATAAACAAAATGAGTAATAAAAGAAGGGTGTTAAAATAATATGCTATAAAAAACTTGACCATTATATCAATCATAATATTGGCTGGAAAATTTAACCATAATATTGAACCAAGAGTAGAATTTTATGTCTAAATCTGTATATTTCTTTTTCCTAATTTGTTATATGTTCTCGTCATTTAAGATTTCTCATCGCCTATTAATGATCTTGGTTTTTTTATTAACAGCATTGTCAGCTCAAGTAGTATATTAACTATAATAAATCTCGAATTCAATTGAAATTCTATCCATTAAATCCTCTATTTCTCTTTTTAAATTTGTTATTTGTTGTTGAAATTAAAGAACCCTCATCCTTTTCATTAATATTCAAAGTTTTGTTATTCTTTGTTTTTTTGTTGATATTATCATTTATTACGGATTTAAAGTTCGTGACTACCCCTTCCAACACAAATAATTCATTTAGGACTCAAACTTAAAACTTCGAGAGATTTAACAACACCTTACACTATTAGACTAATTCTATGTTGATAAGTTTTATCAACGTAAAAAAACCTGTGAAAGATCAATTGTGTTCATAATACGATGTAAAAATATATTTATCTTTAATATAAAAAAATAATACTTATCTTAGTTTTATTTTATCCCATAGGTTAACATTTGCAAAATTTTCCCATTCTATTGCAAAAATAAAAAAGAAAGGCATTTCTCTCTATTTTTTATATTTCATTGGGCACACGGGTACATACATATATAGATATAGATATAGGTATGTATGTGAATATATATATAAAGGAGTTATGAACTTGCCATCTTCTAAGCTCTCCCCCAGCTATAAATAGAGAGGAGCAGCTTCTATGTCCAATGCAATAATACAAAATTCTCTAAGCATTGTAAGCTTTGCCTCTTCTCTCTTTCAGAGCAACCATGGCAATTTGTGGCTCCTTCATCAAGCCAAATCAGTCAATCCCTCTGAGCCTCAATACTCCGACTCATATTCATGGTGGCAAAAACCAGGTTAGCTAATTGGGCTCCAATTCTGTTTTTGAAATTTAACAATGGCTGTTATTATTAATGGTGTGTGTGTGTGTGTGGGGCAGTTCTTTGTGAGGTGTTCGGCGAAAAGCTTCGACGGGGAGGATCGGACGGTTATAAGAAAAGATGGCGATGGGTGGAAGATTGATTACTCAGAGCACAAACCGGCAACGCCATTGTTGGATACAATAAACTATCCTATTCATATGAAGAATTTGTCCATTGAGGTAACCCATATTTTGCCTAAATGACTGTATATTGATAATTTCTGTTTATTATATATACTCTAAAATACTTAGTATAAAACACAATTGACTTTTTATGAAGAGAGTAAGAAAAGTACCCTGATCCTATTTATAATTAATATTATTTCTCATGAGCTTGATCCTATATACAAGTAACAATTTTGTTTTGTCTAAAAGTTTAATGCAATTTTTTATTTTTACCCTCAATTAATTACATGCATCTCTCGTCTCTTGATCCCCACATATTCTCTCTTATCTTTCCTCTATTCATTCTCTCTCACACTCCTTATCTTTACAAATAAGGGTATATTTGAAAAAAAAATTATATCTCTAATACATTTATTATTCTTAACTAATTTTAACTACTAGTTCATTTTAAGTAATTTGGATAATTGTTGCTTATAAAAGGACCGGAGGGGTAGTACTTCAAAATATTTTATTTAGCTTTCTTAATCTTTCTAACAAAATTAACTGGATTTTGTATTAAAGGCTGGATATAATACCTTGCACAACACTCAAATCCTTTTCACACATATATATGACAGGATCTTGAGCAACTGGCAGCTGAGTTAAGGGCAGACATCGTACACTCAGTTTCAAATACTGGAGGGCATCTTAGCTCAAGTTTAGGAGTGGTGGAGCTTTCAGTGGCTCTGCATCATGTTTTTAATACCCCTGAAGACAAAATTATATGGGATGTTGGCCATCAGGTTTCTTCTTCTTCTTGTAAATATCATTCTTAGATGTTTTTATTTTCTGGTGTTAATTTGTAAGAGATCAAAATATTTGCAGGTGTACCCACACAAAATCCTCACCGGTCGGAGGCACAAGATGCATACCATGAGGAAAACTTCTGGGCTAGCTGGATTTCCCAAGAGGGACGAAAGTGCTCATGATGCTTTCGGCGTCGGACATAGCTCCACAAGCATATCTGCTAGTCTTGGTGAGATATTCTTAAACAGTTTTATGATATCAGATATTTTGTATTTGAGTAGTTGCGCGGTTAGTATTGATTTGTATTTGAATCAGCCTCACGCCTTCCTATATAAGGTGCCTCTTATATAGTTAATAGTAACAAAAAGAGTTTATCAGTTTATTTCACTATCCTCAACTACCTAAAGTAACAAAAACTAAGGAGGAATCATAAATCCTCAATGCTTTGTTTTTGGTAGGTATGGCTGTTGGGAGGGATCTTATGGGAAAGAAGAATAATGTGATTGCAGTGATTGGGGATGGGGCTATGACTGCTGGTCAAGCTTATGAAGCCATGAACAATGCTGGATTCCTAGACACTAACCTCATCATCATTCTTAATGACAACAAGCAAGTCTCCTTACCAACGGCCACTCTCGATGGCCCTGCAACCCCAGTTGGGGCACTTAGTAGTGCTTTAAGCAAGATTCAAGCCAGCAGGAAATTCCGAAAACTCAGACAAGCTGCAAAAGTAAGTGGTATTAGAATATCAAATATAAGCTAACTTAGCTTTAAGAGTGAATAGTGAATAAAAATTTATATATCTGGACAGAATTTAATTGTGATTTTGTGTGGTATATATAGTGCATCACGAAGCAGATAGGAGGGCAAACACATGAAGTTGCAGCAAAAATGGATGAGTATGCAAGAGGGATGATCAACACTAATGGGTCAACGTTTTTTGAGGAGCTAGGGCTGTACTACATTGGGCCAGTGGATGGCCATAATGTGGAGGATCTAGTGGAGATTTTGGAGAAAGTTACAACAGTACAGATACCAGGTCCAGTTCTGATACATGTTATCACAGAGAAAGGGAAGGGATATCCCCCAGCAGAAGCATCACCTGATAAAATGCATGGTGTTGTCAAGTTTGACCCCGAAACAGGTAAACAGATGAAGGCCAAAACTCCTGCATTATCTTATACCCAGTACTTTGCTGAAGCTTTGAACAAGGAAGCCGAACAAGACATCAAGATAGTAGCCGTTCACGCAGCCATGGCTGGCGGGACGGGTTTAAATTATTTCCAGAAAAAATTCCCAAAACGATGCTTTGATGTGGGAATTGCTGAACAACATGCTATCACATTTGCTGCTGGGTTAGCCACTGAGGGTCTTAAGCCATTTTGTGCTATCTACTCAACATTCCTTCAACGAGGATATGATCAGGTGAGCCCAAAACCTATCCCAATTACTTCACTTCAATGGCAGTAATCTCATAGAGCCATGGTTGATCATTATTGTGTAGGTAATCCATGATGTAGATCTTCAAAAACTACCTGTCCGGTTTGCTATGGACAGGGCCGGATTGGTCGGTGCAGATGGACCGACTCATTGTGGAGTATTTGACATCACTTACATGGCTTGTCTTCCCAACATGGTGGTGATGGCTCCCTCTGATGAAGCTGAACTAATGCACATGGTTGCAACTGCAGCAGCCATTGATGACAGACCAAGCTGCTTTAGATTTCCAAGAGGAAATGGTGTTGGAGCCATTTTGCCTCCAGATAACAAAGGAACCCCACTGGAGGTAAGGCACAATAGTAACTCACAAATCATTAAAAGTAATCAAATTATAATCTTGTTTGTTTTCTTTTTTTGACGGTAATGCAGATTGGAAAAGGAAGAATTCTGATAGAAGGAACCAGAGTTGCAATTCTGGGATATGGGTCAATGGTTCAACAATGCCTCCAAGCTGCAAAACTACTGGAAACACAAGGTGTATCTGTCACAGTTGTTGATGCTAGGTTTTGCAAGCCTCTTGATACTAATCTGATTAAGCAGTTAGTGAAGGAGCATGAAATTCTGATCACAGTTGAAGAGGGCTCTATAGGAGGTTTTGGATGTCATGTCTCACATTACCTGAGCTTGGCTGGCTTACAGGATGGACCACTCAAGGTAATTTATATACAGTTCTTCCTCGTATTACTAAAATTTCCTTTATTACGTCACCAAGATTCTAATCTAGTTTCTCTTTTTAAACATTGGTTGTAGTTGAGAGCCATGATGCTTCCTGACAGATACATCGGTCATGGATCGCCCCAAGATCAGATTGATGAAGCTGGCCTTTCATCCAAACATATTGCCACAACAATCTTGTCTCTTCTTGAAAGGCCAAAAGAAGCTCTTCTCTTCATGTAAATGGCACAGATGCATCAATGGCTAATAAGGGTTTGTTAAGTGGAGCCGCCATTGATGCACCTAAATAAATTACAGTGCAACGATCGTGTAAGATAAAGAAGGCACAAATTGGTTCTCGCAATAGTACTTGATGGGACTGAAAATGCAATATAGTGTTTTACTTTTTTGTCTTTTGTACAACTTCTGAACCATTGTAATTAATAGTTTCATGAATAATTAATGATCGTTCAATAAGAGTAATAATAAACTGCTCTGTTTTCCGGCAAAACTAAATAAATAAACTGCTCAGTTAGCTAAGCACATCGATGTTTAACTTCTCTTCTTAGTCCTCACATTAAGTAACGAATCTTGTCATCATAAAAAGCATTCAATTGGTGAAGCATCTTCATCAACAAATAAAGAATAATCAATAAAGGTCTTATCCCAAAAGCATACAGAAAAAAAAACTACCAAAGGTTGAATTAAAAAACTAGACTGAAATATGAGAACCTGAATTGATTGAACTCTTCTTCCTTCAATTTTAGGTAGTACATAAACACGTAATGAAACATAAAAATTTTATCATATGATAAAAAGAACTTTGCCATAAACAATCATGTAGGAAAACTATCATGCATAGACAGGTCAAACAAAGCAAATTACCATGCATAGATTATTAAAAATTCTTCAACATCATTTTGTAATAACAAGTCCACGTTGGCATGTCATGGGTTCTTGTGAGCTTTGAGATAATCTAATAAGGTATTTACATACTGATCCTGCCTATCTTTATTTACAAACAAGTCCTTCATCTCTTTTATCTTTTCTCGATATACCCTTCCCTCAGGCTTCAGCATTACAAGTCTCAATGAGTCGGCCACAGATTCACAGGTAAACGAACCATCTCGCTCGTCCCTTGGAATCGAATATCCCATTTTCTTCTCCTCCAAAAGCCTAGCATTGAACCCTTGATCTGCTAAGAACGTTAAAAGCACAAGCGGTTTCTCCTCCTGAGCCGCCTCCACGACCGACGACCAACCCGAATGAGTTAAGAACCCACCCACCGAGGCATGACTCAAGATCTTCAGTTGGGGAGCCCAACCGGTGCAAACTGACCCGCGATCTTTCGTTCTCTCTTCGAACCCTTCCGGCAACCTCAAAACGTCCGAGTCAAAGGGTCCCCTACGGGTTCTCAGAACCCAGAAAAATGGCAGGTCCGATTTCTCTAACCCAAGTGCTATCTCATTTACCTCTTCTTGACTCGGTTTAGCTTAACTCCCAAACGCCACGTACACCACCGTACTTTTATCCTTCGTGTCCAACCAGTCTTTGATCCGCGGCCACATGTCGCTCTCCTCATCGGATTCGCTGTTCTGATTGGTGTTGGGAAGTTGACCAACTGGGAAAACCGGTTTCCGGTGGATTTCTTCAAGTACTTGAAGCCACTCAGGTTCGAATTTGGAGCAGCTCCGAATGACCACAATATCACAACTTTCAACACTAGCACCGAATCGATACATATCTGAAACGCCCGAATCGTTGTCTGTGATACCATCTGAGATTTTCATGATCTCATAGTAACGCCATGCTACGGTGGTGGGAAATGGGACCCAGGAGGGCTTGATGGTGTAGTCTTCGGGCTTCGTCCGGACCGGGTCATGACCCATCAAAACCGGAGCTGGTCCAAGGAAACCAAGCGTCGCTGCATTAAATATACTGAAGTACGCGCTCTTGATACCGATCTTGGAAGCTATGGATCCAACCCAATAAGGAACAAAATCGTAGAATATCCAATCGGGTTTGGACGATTCAAGGAAGTGACTCAAGGGTTGTTGCAGAGCATCGGAGGCTAGTTTAAGGTACTGAACGAGGTTGTACGGGACATCGGTGGTGGCTTCTGCGTCGTCTGGGAGATTGCGGACTTTAGGAAGAGGAAGGTGGAGGAAATTGATATTAGGAGACAAATATGGGGGCAGTTTGGGAAGACGATGGATGTTTCTTGGGGTGGATATGAAGGTTACCAAGTGACCCTGTTGAGCTATGAGTTTAGCAAGCTCAAGGTTGGGGATAAGGTGGCCAAAGGCCAGCCATGGGAACAGCACTATGTGAAGCTTTTCATGTTCTCCGGACATGGCGATCTAACACAGTCACAACTAGTAATGGGGCACTCTAGGTTCACGGGGAAGTTAAATGTGCTTCTTCAATATATATTCAAGAAACTGAATCGTTCACCTTATAATATACTGGCCCGACCCAGACTTTTTTGTTTAAAAAAAAATTAAAAAACTAATTATATTATTGAACTATATCATACATTATGTTTAATTAAGTTATATACTAGTTTGTAAGTGAAACATTATAGTTTAAAGGAAAATAATAAATTTTAATATCTTAAAATAATATAATTTTAAAATTATCTAAAAAAAATGAATTAAATTTTATAATTCGAACAAGATAGAATATATATAAAAATAAACTGAATCAACCGTCTTTTGCCAGCGAATAACTATATAATCCAAGTGGTGCACTCGGTGACAATCAGATTGTCCGGCATTAAATTATAAGGAATGGCCTAGACTTCTTGCACTTCCTCCAATGCTATAATATGCTTATTTATCAATTTTAAATATAACATCTAGTTTACTATAGTTAGAGAAATTAAAAAAAAAAGTTACTTAATTATATTATTTATAATATATTCTCATATTATATATCATTTGATAACTTAGACAAAATATTTTAAAAGAAAAAGATAAATTTAAATACTTTAAAAATTATAATTAGTTTTTTAAAAAAATTATTTAAAAAAATCAATTAAATTTTTATATTTAAAAATAGAGGTAGTGTATAAAAGGAGAATATAAAATAAATTGGTTGAAAGAACAGCACCTAATTCGATCAACTGTCCTGGGTCCCTTGGTTTCATATCGTTGCTTGTGTTGGCTTACAAGAGAAGAAAGCTTGGGAGAAAAGTTTCCTTGGGAACTAAAATTTTATATCATGAGACGATTGATACTTGGACAACATGAATCGCCAGATCAAAGCATAATACTAATACCACGGCTACTAAAATTATAATGAAGTGCGACACTACTAAAAAAAAAAAAAAAGATAAAAATGACGTACATGTTATGACTTTTTTTAAAATAAAACGTCATAATTTTAATATAAATATTTTTTTTATGACATTACTAAAAAAACAAGTAATTATATCGTTTGTTTAAAAGAACGTAATAGAAAATTCATATATATTATTAAAAAAAATATCTTTTATGTAATTCAAAATACATAAAAGATATTTTTTTTTTAATAATATAGGACTCATTTAATGGTTGGGGCCAGTTGAAGCGTTTATTAAGATAAGTGACCCAATAGAGGGCTCATTTAATGGTAGGGGCCAGTTGGGCCCAACCATTCTTCCTTCACGTGAAGGACGAGAAGGGGGGTTGGGGCCAAGCCCCAACCACTAAATGAGCGCTCCAATAGGTGCTCACCTATTGGAGCCTTTATTTGAATGAGTGCCTCAATAGAGAGTTTTTTTTTGTTTAAATTATATATATTATTTTCTGTGGCGGTTTTTTTAAACAAGCATAATAATATATA
>JBAGKO010000004.1:10780332-10790961 GCA_037177275.1 Acacia concinna | reverse complement strand
GAGGGTACCAGCTATTATTCTTTACTGCCTGGTTTCTGTTAAATTCAAAAACTGATTATCTTTCTCCTGAACCAATTGGATATTTTCCTTAGTTTCTCATGATTGAAAGAATTCTAAGTTTGGTAATCATCAAAATATAGAGTCCAACATCTTGATGATATAATCATCACAGGAAATTCAACTTCTTGGATTGCTAATCTCATTATTTCATTAAATAAGGAGTTTTCTCTTAAAGATCTTGGTCCACTTAGTTACTTTTTGGGCATTGAAGTCAAGCTTCTTGCGAATGGTAGCCTCTTCCTATCTCAAACCAAGTATATTACTAATTTGTTAAAAATAGCAGGTATGTCAATGGCTAAAGGAGCTAGGACTCTAATGACATCAGGTCTAAAACTATTTAGAGAATGTCCAAATATGTGAATACTGCATTATATAGGTCCATTGTTGGGGCATTACAGTATGCTACTATCACAAGGCTAGAAATCAGCTTTGCAATTAACAAAGTGTGTCAGTTTATGCATGATCCACTACAGGACCATTGGAAAGCAATTAAATGGATTCTGAGATCCTTGTCTAGTTCTGTCACTCATGGTTTCTGTTTGAGACCATCCCCCAGTCGAGCTATTGTTGCTTATTATGATGCCAATTAGGCCTCTGATTGTAATGATAGGAGAAGCACTACTGGTTTCTGTGTATATTTTGGTCCCAATCTGATGCTTGGTGTTCTAAGAAACAAATTACAGTGGCTAGATCTAGTACTGAGGCTGAATATTGAAGTATGACCTCTAATGTGGTAGAAGTCTTGTGGATCAAGTCACTTTTAAGTGAACTTATAGTTAAGCTTGTTCATGTTCCACGTGTTTTGTGTGATAATCAAGGTGCTGTGTTAATGACAGAAAATTTGGTTCTGCATGCTCGCACAAAGCATCTGGAGTTAGATTTACATTTTGTACGGGAGAGAGCTATCAAGGGTGATATCAAGGTTTTGCATGTCCCAGCCTCTTTTCAGATTGCCGATGGATTCACTAAAGCTATTTCCAGCTCACCTTTTGAGACTTTTAAGTATAATCTTGGTGTAGGAGGGGTACCTCAAATTGAGGGGGCATGTTAGAGATAATTAGAATAACAGAATATGTAACTAATTAAGTTAAACTTTAGTCTTTTAGTTATCTCCAGTTGTCATGCTATAACAGAAGCATCATATATTATAAATACTGATGTACATACATTCATTGAATAAGATCATATCATTTCTTTCTCTCTCTCTTCCTTTTCTCTGATTTGCTGTAAGGAACAGAGGGAGTATAGAGTTTTCATCATGCCGATAGATCCTCAACTTCGAAGATCTCCTGTGTTTGACTGTGACTTTCCAATAGACAACATAACGGTTTTTAAACTGGTGGAGTATTCCCCTATTTTGGCCCTCCCTTCACATCCCACAACAAATTCAATTTTCGCACTGGGTTAACAAACATAAACAAAAGAAATCGGCCGCGGTAAAAAAGTTTAACGGCATAAGATTTAATGTTTGTTTTATTTTTTCCCTCTAGAAACTTCAGTGAGTTAACGGTGTTAGTTTGGGTTAAGTGGTTATGTGTAAACATAATTTATAATTAGGTTGCAACACTTTATTGGCTTATTGGACTTAATAGACCATACATAAAAGAACAGTTAAAGTATTAAGTTAGCTTGTCGTAAAATTCAAAATCAAAATTCATCACTTGCTACTAAGGCAAAGTTTTGATTCCCACTTCATATGGGGGTTTCAAATTTCAGATAGAGTTTTAACAAGTTCATATAAAAAAATTCAGTAATCCAAAATCAGAATTCACCACTTACCATGTTAAAGCAAAGTTTTAATTCACACTTGAGATGAGGGTTTGCCAATTTCAAAGAAGGTTTAACAAGTACAGATAAGAAATTCACAAATTCAAAATCAGAATTCACCATTTGCTATAAAGACAAGGCTTTGGTTCCCACTTTAGATGTGGGTTTGCCAATTTCAAATAAGGTTTGAACAAGTTCATATAAGAAATTCACAAATTCAAATCAGAATTCACTACTTGCTACAAAGGCAAGGTTTTTATTCCCACTTAAGATAGGGGTTTGCCAATTTCATAAAGGTTTTAGCAAGTTCATATGATAAATTCACAATTTCAAAATAAGGCGATTCACCACTTGCTATAAAGGTTAAAGTTTTGATTTGCACTTCAGATGAAAGTTTGACAATTTCAAATAAGCCTCTAACAAGTTCAAATAAGAATAATATAAATTTAAAATTAGAATTCACCACATGCTAAGTTTTGATTCCCACTTCAGATAAGGGTATGCCAATTTCATATCATGATTAAACTTCAAACTCAACTCCTCACCCAGCGTGACCTCCTACAACCTTCACTCATCTACATTCCTCTTCCTCCAAGCTTTTGGATCGAGTGCTGAAGTGAAGCACTTTGTGAAATCAAAAATCACATCTCACCTCTTTCCAACTGCTCTACTTCTGCTTCGTCCTCCATTGCTTCCCACTTCGCGCCAGATTTTTCTTTATTACTTGATTATTAGAGGGGAATTTTTGTCATTTCTATTTAATTTTGAAAAGGAAAAATAAGGCCATCTATCACACCTCTACGCTATTATACAAATATAGAACACCTTTTTGTCCCTTTAGCATTTTGAAAGTTCTTTTTTTGACCCATCATGCATTTAAAAAAAATTTGATATTTTTGTCAAAAAAATACGGCTGAAATGAAAACCGCAGCTGATGGTTGATTACTTGGCTCTGTATGTAGAATTAGATGTTATATTATACTGGATTGCTTAATGGACACGGCTCTCCGCGCTCGAATGAAAATAATTAATAATGTGACGGAAGAGGCAAAGGCCAGAAACATACCAAATCTTATCTTAATCTAATCGATTGTTGACTAAATAGTTGATAAAAGCAGTGGGAACTGAGGAGTTTGGAGGGTGTCTCCATCGAGCTCCCTCTTCATTTTTCTCTACTCATTTTTCCTACCATTGAATTAACTTTTAATGATTGAGATTTAAGATTTACAATAATATATTATAATCTTAAATAACAAAATATATACAAATAAATTTAAATTATTAAAATTTAACCTTCAAATTTTTAGAAGTGTCAGGGATAATAAGTAAAATATAAATATAAAATATTTTAATTAAAATCCACATAATAAAAGTGTTTTTATATATAATTTTAATAGTCTACATTAACTTTTGAATTTGAATAAAAATTATAGTTTTTGTTATTTAATATTATAATATAATATTATAAAATTTTAAATCCTAATAATTGAAAGTTAATCTAATAGCAGGAAAAGTCAATAGAGAAAAATGGAGAAACCACTCAACCGACAGCCCTCAATGGATACACCCGTCTCTTGGAGTTTGGGCGCTCATTCCAATTTGAAGCTGGACTCATTATCAGTCACTGGAATCTGAGGAAATCTTTTTTTCACCACATCATTCCAACATGGGGTCTGAACAAGACGGAGGGGTTCTGCCGGTGGGGCGGGCAAGGGACGACGGAGAGACAGTGTATAGTAGGGTGGTCCCTGCAACAGGAGGTGCTTGAACACGTGGTGGTTGGTGGGTTCATGACACAGTGGATGGAACTCAACGCTGGAGAGTATGGTGGCCGGAGTTCCAATGATATGCTGGCCTCTTTTCGGTGATCAGCCGATAAACAGTAGATTTGTGAGTGAAGTGTGGAAGATAGGGTTAGATATATATGAAGGACATGTGTGATAGGAAGATTGTGGAGAAGATGGTGAATGATCTCATGGTTGAGAGAAGGGAAGAGTTTGAGAAATCGGCACAGGCTATACCAAATGTCATTCCTGATTTATTTAATAACTAATTTCGAAGCAGAAGATCAATTATTTCAAGTAAATAATCGATCAGATTAACAAGATAAAATGGGAATTTTTCAAAAAACTATGAAACATACGCGGAATTGAGTTTTCGAAGTCTTGTAAAAACCAAAATAAATTCAAATTACCAAGTAGTCTTATAAAATAAAAATACATATTCATCCATGCAAGTTAAATTTATATGCACGCGGTGTCCGAGTGAGATCTAGGATTTATATTTGAAAACCTCAACTACGTACAGAGTTAATTTAAAATTGATTTAGTTAGTAATATTTTTCATAAATTATTCATGCTGATGCGCTTCGATTTAGAAATATTAGAAAACTTAGATCCCATGGTAAGTGCCCTCCACTAAGTACGCAACCATGTGAATCTTTGCATATGAGTTCCCATAAAGAGCTTTAATATAACTAATTAATTTTTATTTGACGCAAATCGAGGAGGATTATCTTGCAAAACCATGTGATTCATATCAGCTAATTAAGCTGGTGCTGGAGCATGTGAGACAGGTATCATCAAGAAAAATATCGTTTCAAAACACAATATTCAAATATATGTACCAGAGCAGAGCAGGTGATAAGTGATGATGAATTATATTGGTTTTTACAGGTGTAGTGGCTCTTCGTTTATTACTTTAATTAAGATGATTTTTTTCTTTTGTCTTAATTAAGATGAATTTATTGGTTCATAATACAAGTGTGTGTTCGAGATTCTTTTTATTTCTAAGTTTGAGATTCTTATGAGTGGGTTTGAATTGAAGCTTACGGAAATGATTTTTTTTCTTAACATTTTGAGTTTTGGAATTTTTAGTCAGAGTATAATGTGATTTATGTTTAAATTGATAGTAACAAAAGTTGTGTTATTTTTCAATTTAAAACTTATTTTAATAACTATTCAAAAAAACAAGTTTAGATGTATGGATTATGGAAAATGATTGAAAATTATATCAATTTTAATAATTAGGGGGCGGGAGCGCGCACATATATATATCTGTGTGTGTATCATGTGTATATTGTGTAAATTTAAGAGAAAAATAAAAACCTACATTAGAATAATAGAGTTTAGAAAATACTTCTAGTGTATATATATTTGCCAGAAAATACTTTAGTGTATGTACACAACATTCATACATGAATTTAATGAACACAAAAAAAAATTATATTGTTGGATTGAACTGTAGTTTTGACGAAAATAATTACAAAAGGATGGGAATTAAGAAAGATTTCAAACATGCAAGACTCTCTTTAGTTGCTCACCAAGAGTAATAAGTACCCAAATACATTAGATCTGAACTATCCATTGGACACTTTGGATTAAAAATTTTTAATTAATATTTTTAAATAAAAAAATAATTTTAAAAAAGAGATAGTTGAATTATTATTTATCTTAGATTCTATATTTATTTAAATAATTATTTACGAAATTAAATTTGGATGGTTTAGATTGCATTTGGAGTTTCCAAACTGATGAGTTTGGGTGCTCATTCCAATTGAATCTGGACTCATTTTCAAAAATTAATATTTTTGTGGAAAAAAATACTGCTGAATTAACCTTAACCTTTTAAAAAAGCATGATGGAGTCGTGAATCAAGAAGAAATGAAAACTAATCAGGGCTTGTGGTAGAGCGGTAGAGGCTCTTTCACCCTTAACCTGGGTTCGATTCCTGATCTTGGGTATGGAGCAGCGTTAAATCTCTTAGCCAATTGTCTTTCCCATAGAGGAACCCACAATGAACGGATGATTAGTTCTTAACCTACCGGGCTGGAAATACCTTGGTTTATCAAAAAAAACAAAAAAAGAAGAAGAAGAAATGAAAACCAGAGTTGATGGTTGACTACTTGGCTTTGTATATGTAGATTTTAGAGATTATCACATTGGAATGCTTAATGGAATGTGACGGAAGAAGCAAAGACCTGAAACAAAACAAATATTTTCTAAATTATATTTAGTACCCAATCCTTTTTATATACACATATCAGAAACCTTGTACATCAGTATAGCCACCGAAAGGAAACTGAAGGATAGATCGAAAGAGAAGATGAGTACTGTAAAAGATAAGCGTGAATCTGAAACCCCTCATGTGTTGATATTTCCATTACCAGGGCAAGGCCATGTCAACACCGTGCTTCCACTGGCGGAGCTTCTGGCACTTTCCAGCATCCACGTCACCTTTCTCAACACCCACCGCATGCACAACAGTCTCCTCCGTTTCACTGGAAACATCGAAGCTCGTCATCCCAATCTTGTCTTTGAGACCTTTGGCGACGGCATACTCCAAGAACCCACCCTATTCGCACGCAGGATGAAGGAAGCATTCGCAGAGACGAAGTCTCAGGGAATACTCAAGTTGAGGGAGCTATGCTCCTCGGAACATTCCGGAAAACCCAAGGTCACTTGCATCATAGTTGATGCCTACCTCGGACACCCGACCTCGGACCTCGGAGATGAGCTCGGACTACCCGTAATTCATTTTCGGACGGCCAGTGCCTGCTATCTTTGGTCATATTTTAACGTTCCTATGCTCCTTCAGTGCAACGAACTCCCGATTAGAGGTATGTATTGTAAATATACTGTCTTCTTTAGAAAGAAATTAGACATGCAATTTTGTTCTTGTCTTTTCCATGTGAAGGGGAAGAAGACATGGACCGCGTAATAACAAGAATCCCAGGCATGGAAAACTTTGTTCGATGCCGGGATCTGCCAGCCCTTTGTCGGGGAAGCCGTGAGGGAACTCTTGATCTAGACAGTGTGGTATTCCAAGCGCACCAGTCACAGCAAGCAAAAGCTGTGCTTATGAACACATTTGAGGACTTGGAAGGTCCTGTCCTCTCCAAATTACGCGATCACTTCCCCAATCTTTACACGCTTGGTCCCCTCCACACACTTCTTGACTCGATAAAAGTCTCCAAAACTCCACCGCCGGAGGAGGAAAAAGACAGATCATGCATCAGGTGGCTCGATGCTCAGCCGCCAAAGTCGGTGATATATGTGAGCTTTGGCAGCGCCGCCGTCTTCACAAGGGCTCAACTCATGGAGATATGGCATGGTTTGATGAATAGCAATAAGCGGTTCTTGTGGGTGATTCGACCCAACTTGTTGTCCGAACAAGACGGAGGAGTTCTGCCGGTGGAGCTGGCAGAAGGGACGACGGAGAGACAGTGTATAGTAGGGTGGTCCCCGCAACAGGAGGTGCTTGAACACGTGGCGGTTGGTGGGTTCATGACACACAGTGGATGGAACTCAACGCTGGAGAGTATGGTGGCCGGAGTTCCGATGATATGCTGGCCCCTTTTCGGTGATCAGCCGATAAACAGTAGATTTGTGAGTGAAGTGTGGAAAATAGGGTTAGATATGAAGGACACGTGTGATAGGAAGATTGTGGAGAAGATGGTGAATGACCTAATGGTGGAGAGAAGGGAAGAGTTTGAGAAATCGGCACAGGCTTTCGCAGATTTAGCCAAGAAGAGTGTGGGTGAAGGAGGATCCTCTTATTCGAATTTCTTTCGTTTTGTTGAGTATTTAAAGTCGATCTGTTAGAGGCAAATAAATTTTATTTGTTCAGATATTCAAATAATTTCACATGTAAAAATCTCATAACCTCTGTGGATCTTCTGTTTGGAATTCACGTCCGTGAAGGTTAATCATAAATGAGGCTGAGGCTGGCTTAGCGATCAACCTTGGCCTTTTGCATATCTAGCTGCCAAATGTCATTCCTGATCAATTTGATAACTAATTTCGAAGTAGAAGATCGTTATTTCAAGTAAACAATCGATCAGATTAACAAGATAAAATGGGAATTTTTCAAAAAACTTTTAAACATATGGGGAATTGAGTTTTCAAAGTGATTTGAAAACCAAAATCAATTCAAATTACCAAGTAATCTTATAAAATAGAAATACATATTCATCCATGCAAGTTAATTTTATTTGTACGCTAGCCTCTTGAGTTTCTCTTCTCTCCTCCCGTGAGAGCGCAAACCGTTCCTTCAGTGAGCGTTTCCTCTCCCCGGCGGCTACCGGGGGAGAGTGAGTCTAGTGTGTGTGCGTGAGTCAACGATGATGAAGGTAAGTTGTGATGCTGTCCCGATTAGGGACTTGAAGGAGGTAGATCTATGGAGGGTGTGTCTAAAAGGCTCGATGAGAGTGGAGAAAGTGGTAGAAGAATGGCCGACGACAAGATCTGGTTCAGGGACTTCAGAATTGGAGATGGTGAGATCTGAAATCAATTATAGGAGCGGAAGGTTTGGTGAAGATGAGATCTATGATTTATGTGCAAATCGGCTGTTTCTTGCGACAATTTTAATGAACAATGAGGATTTGAGAATCGCATTAGTCAAGAGTAAGAAAGTTGGTTTGGATGGCAGCCGAACAACTTGCATTCTTAGTCTTGTGACTGACGGGTTGCAGAAACTTAGATCACAACCATTTCTGCAGTGCCTTGACATAGATAAGCTCCAACAGAGTTCTCCACCTTGGTCATATGAGATTAGGGATTTGAATAAGGTAGATCTATGGATGGTGTGTCTAAGAGGCTCGGCAAGAGTGGCGAAAGTAAAAGCAGAACGACGGGTGACAAGATCTAGTTCAATGAACTTCGAATTGGAGATGGTGAGATCTGCTATCTATGATTTTTATGCAAACTGGCTGTTTCCTGCAACAATTTTGATGAACAATGGAGATTTGGGGATTGCATCAGCCAAGAGCAAGGAAGATGGTTTGGATGGAAACCACACAACTTATATTCCAAGCCTTATCGGTGACGGGTTGAAGAAACTCCAACAGAGTTCTCTATGTTGGTCTTGTGAGGTAAAATGCTTTGATATTCTCCTTTCTAATAGCCTCCTTGTGACTGCCTTATGTATATTTGGTCTGATTATTATTTTTGGAGTGTGTGTTGTGCTAGATGTATTGAAGCATGATGCTTGGTGGGCGTGGAACATTAAGAAATTTTGTGCTAATTTGATTATGGATTCTGATGTAGTAGCTTATAGCTGGTATGAATTAGTGGTTTTATTGGGGATTGTAATTGCCATACTCTGTTCGAAGATTACTAGAGGCTATAACTTGTTCTCCTTGCATGATAAAGATGTTCTTAAGGGAGTTGATTTTATTTGGGATTTTAATAGCAACTTAATTGTTGTATTTACACTAATCTTGAATGGAGGAATGAAGTTTTGGAAATGTAGTGGCAAATTAAGTTTCTGTGTGGCAACCAAAAGGGCTATGTCAAAGATTAAGGATGATCCAAGATGGGTACCACCTGGATTGCTTTGGTGTTTGGTTGTTGTTAAGAAACATGAAATGGTATATGTTAGGGATGATGTTTCTGGAATAAGGATGAGGACTGCATCTATGATGGCTGTGAAGATAAATTTCTGGCTAATTGAAAATCTTGAAGGTACAAAGCTTGTAATTCTGCACTTTCTGCACTTTGGGTATGCTCAGCTAGGCTGTGGTGAGTGGAGCTTCTTCAATGAGAATATATTCCATGTGGAAAATATTACTCAGTGCTGTAACTTAGTCTCTTTGAAAGAGCTAAGGAGTTGTTTAATGGGTTTGTGGCCTCTATGGTTGGGTTTATACCCCCAATCCCAGTTTTCTCTTCTGTTTTAGTTGTAGCTCCTCTAGATGGAATTTTGGCCGGTGTTTATCTTCTTTATGTCTATTGGTTTGGATCTGCATTCAAGGGCAGCTTATCTTTTGGATGGGATTCTTCGCCACTTCCCCTCTCACTTGGATTGGATCTCATATGCTATTGAGGAGGGGAACCAGAACATCAGTAGCATTGGAAATTTGCTGGTTTTCAGTTTCTATCATTTTATTGTTTTTTATGTTTGTTTACCTGAACTTTGAGGTGTACTGGTTTTCTTTATAATACATATAGTTAGATTTCCGACCAAAAAAAAATTATTTGCACGCGGTGTCTGAGTGAGATCTAGGACTTATATTTGAAAACCTCGACTACAGAGTTAATTTAAAATTGATTTATTTAGTAATATTTTTCATAAATCATTCATGCTGATGCGCTTCGATTTAGAAATATTAGAAAACTTAGATTCCATGCTAAAGTGCCCTTCACTAAGGACGCAACCATGTGAGTCTTTGCATATGAGTTCCAATAAAGAGCCTTAATATAACAAATTAATTTTTAAGGAAATTTGCGTTTAGGTCTCAACCAACAAAAAATACAATCTAATGGCCCCACAAAATCGCATAATTTCAAAAAAAGTCATGTATAATTGTCAATGATTAACATGAAGTTGTTAATGGAGTTATCATTAACAACTCTATGTTAAGCAATGACAACTCTACGGGACTTTTTTACAATTATGCGATTTTGTGAGACTGTTTAATCATAAAGTCCCTTCCTTTAGATCAAATTGCAATTTCCCCTAATTTTTATTTGACCCAAATCGAGAGGATTATCTTGCAAAACCATGTGATTCATATCAGGTAAGCTGGTGCTGGAGCATGTGATTATGTGAGGTAGGGGTGTACATGGGCAGGGCTGGGCTGGGCATGACCAATGCCCGATGCCCAACCTAAAAGATGAATGGGCATCATTTTGCAGCCCACTGCCTAGCCCTGCCCGATGAAAGCTCTAGTAATTTCAGGCAGGGTTGGGCATGGTGGGCGTTCATGCCCAAAAATCACTCTTAGATTGAAAAATAATGAGGTATAAAAAAAGAAAATAGGTAGAGTTTGATATTTTAAAAGCATATTATATACATTAGTTT
>JBAGKO010000004.1:10727757-10739026 GCA_037177275.1 Acacia concinna | reverse complement strand
AAAAAAAAAAAAAAAAGCAAGCATTAAGTAATTATATGCTGTGATGATAATAAGCATTGCTCAGTAGCATATATCTAGTTAGTGGATGCTAAGCTCAGTGGAGATATATATATATATATATATATATATATATTTGTACGTAGCCGTATATGGTGGAAGCAAAACAAATCCATTATATGCCTTCAGAAAAATTGATGAACTAACCCTCATTGGTACTATCAATATCCCTTAATTAAACAATAATATTAACATATGTTCTCTATGGTTCTCACCTTCTCAATCTAGCTATGCATTAAGTTGGTTCCGCACCTTGGAATTTTCACTACCAAATAATGAGGGACATAAAATAAATAAATTTATATAATTACGTGAATTGGAATTAATAATATATATTTATTAGGTCAGTTTCAAAACTGCTGTAAGATAGAATAGTAGGTGTCTTGCAGTCTCCATCGTTATGCCCTTTTATTTGGGTAGCTCAGTACTTTAATGGAGTTATTAAAACTCAGTTAAGCACCCTTTTCTAACTGAAGTAACTTGGTGAGGTTGGTGAGATTTTAGATTTAACACACAAAAATATATAATATAGCTAAATAATTAATTAACAGCATCCGACAGGTTTAGTTAAACTACTTAACCGTGTGTTTCCCCTCATTATTTAAACAACATGAAACCAACTTCATTTTTAAAAACTTGTTTAATTATTACTCTCTTGGTCAGTGATCACAGTGAGAATTATCATCATATACTAGTATTTACTAAATATGCTGGTGTTGATTCAAGAATTGGATATTCCATGGCTCCAAAGTCCAACAATCTTCTTCTTTCATCTTATATATGTATATATATATATATATGCCTAGATAATTGGTCTAAGGCTGTTTTGAAACTCATATTTTCAAGTATGGAAACTGAAGAGGATCTGGAAAGGCTAAAAAATCTTCTACTATTAAAGATCTATCAAAAACAATTCCTACATCTCTAATTTAATTTTGCCTAGTTTTAAAGAATCTAGGCATTGGGATTGAATCCGGAGGAGCACCTTTTCTATAAGCCATTTAAAAAACAGTTATATATATATATATATATATATATGAATATAAAAATTAAATTTGATTGGATAATAAAGCGAAAATAAATTAAGCACGTGGAGGTGGTCCCCTGTGTGGCTATGTATGCATAGAAGCAAAGGGCCATTGACAAACCTAACTCTTGGTGGCCTGCTCCACTGCATAATATGTATAAATAAATCAAACAGGCCTAGTGACTTTCTTACTTTTCCCCAAAAAAATAAAAACAAAACTCAATAAATATAACTATTAATTTGTTTTTCAAGCTAAGTACACCTTTTTTTTCTTTCAAAAATTATTGAGACATACAAATACAAGTATGCATTTTGTCGATATGATCGATTCAGTTTTTATGGTTAAATGCTTGCATGTGCTCGTTATTGAAGTTCTTACAATTTGAAAATAGCGTGGTGACCACCAAGGCAGAGAGGATTTGAGAAACATAAATGAGGCTCAACATTTCTCATTTTGTCATATGTTTTTTATCTTTTCTTTTATATATATGAACCAGTTTTTTTTTCCATCAACTAAAACCTTTTATATAATTAACTATATCTCTTAAGAAACTCTTACTCTTCACCGTTTCTAACTAAATTAGTGTAAGACAATTTATATTTGAATAGATTTTTATAGAAAATTCAGCTTGAAAAGTAAGTTTGTTTAGATTATATATTAAAATATCAGTTTTAGAAGGTTTAGGCATGAAGAAAAGTCGAAAGTCATCAACTTTAAAGCAAAATGTCAGCTGCCTCAATACTAAGCCAAATAGTATTGTTTCACCCAATGATAGTTTTTTTGTCTCAGCTGACTTAAAAGATTTCTCGACGTTTTCCTAATAAGTCTAAAGTTAATTCAAACCTAACCTTGCAAACTCAAATCTAAACCCACATTATTTAAACTATCGTCAATTATGTTTTATTTTTGTGACATATACTATCCAATTAAATCTAAATTAGGAAATATCATTTGAAAGGAAAGAAATCACTAACAACTTGGTTCACAAATTGTACCCACTACTAATTCATTCCATTCTTCAGCCAAGTAAAATTTTTTCATCCATTTGTCTTGTGTTAAAGTGTAAAAATACATAAGATTTTTTTTAAAAGTGTTCCCAACATCAAATGTTTTTTTAAGGGCAAAAGTAACTATAAAATTTCATAATACATATAAAAATATGCATTGACCATTAATTTAAATTTTTTAATAGTTAAGATGCAAAATACACAAGAAATTTTCTCAAAAGTGCTCTCAACACAAATATCTGTTAAGGGACAAAAGTAACTATAAATTTCTAAAATATCGACAAAAACACATATTAACTATTAGTTAACTGTATGTTTGAATTTTTGACTGAATTGACAACATGAAAGATGATATGAATAATTAATACACAGCCTAAAATTATAGTTTGTTGATTATGAAAGAGAAATTAATTTCTACATAATGACTTATCTCCACCTAAGCCTCCCTCTCTCCCTCTTTCTTTTTAAAAGAAGTGATGAGGTGGAGATAAAGGGCAAGGGGGAAATTAACTTTTTTTGCTCACTTAGCAAATTATTATTTAAAGTTATAGAAATACTTATATATTTAAAGTGTACTACGTCATTTAAACTACTCTATCGAACGAAAACTAAATAACTCATATAATTTTAATTCTAGTTGGTTGAAGCCTCATAAAAAAAAATTATATTTTACCTTGCTTTTTAAGAAAAAACATCTTAATTAAAAAAATCCAAAATAAAATGATCAACTAATAATTTTTTTTAGATGAGTCAACAGCCAATTAAGATTAAAATGATATGAGTTGTTATATTTTTATTGGACAGAATTCAAATAGTTTGGTACTACTAGAGTAGTAAGTATTTATCTCTAGGTTGTTTCTTAACCATCAACATTATCCTCAATGTCACTATTTTTAGTCAAGAAATTTAAACAAACAATAAACTAATAGTCTATGTATTTTTTTCACCTATTTTAGAAATTCATAATTACTTTTATCCCTCAAAAAAATATTTATGCCTAGCGCACTTGGAGAAATCTTGTGTTAATTTTTTACACCTTAATCTTTAAAAAATTCAAACTAACGGCTAATATGTATTTTTGCATTTATTTTAAAAGTCTATAGTTACTTTTACCTTACAAAAAATAATTTGGTGCTAGACATATTTTTAAAAATATATAATATATATTTTTGCACCTTAACCCATTTGTCATTGTATGTGTTTGAAAATTCGTTGAATTCAATCAAAACCATGTGTTTGATTAAACATAAGTTATATTCCATATGATATTTAATATAAGACATATTTACTTAATTTGATTAGATTAAAAAAGTTAGTCAATATGGCATGTAATTTCTAAAACACCTGAACATCTTTAATTCTCCCTCCTTCTTAATTATTATTGGGTGATCACATCAATAAGAGCATGTTAAGAAAAAACTGACAAATATTAAAAATTAAATATGTTTTATATATAGAATCATAACTAAATCTTTAAATATATATTGTATTAAGGTCATGAGGGTGTGGTAATTTTTTCTTCTTAATTGCAAAATCACCTTTCTATCGTGCTACCAAAATGCTTTTGGTGGTAAGTCATATTAGATTAAGTAAACCGAGTACTTTATGGCATAATAATCAAATGGAAGAACATCCCATTCATCCCGGTGATATATGTTGATGTTAATAAATTGATAATAATATTGACTAAAATTATGCGCAATGTAGTTTTATTTTGTATAATTGCTCTTTAAAGATATGCTAAAGTTAAAGCAGCTCAGCAGATACAAAATTTTGTTTGTTTAAAGTCTAAGTTGTGAAATGTGAATTGATATCAGTACTCCGATCACACAACAGTTGAATTATTGTTCCATAGCGGCGGGAAATAATGCAAGTTTTTTTCTTTTTATAGGATCAAATGACAAACACACACATATATTAGTGCACACACCTACCTACCCAAGATTGAGCATGGGAAGGGAGAGGTGCATGTAAAGAAAAATTAAAATAAATAAATAAAACACACAAATCCACCTTTAATCTTTTAACTAAGTAGTCTATTTAGTCTTAAATATAAGAGTTAATTAACTTTTTTTGAAAGATTAATTAAGCTAATTAAATTACTTGAAAGTATTTATATTTATCCATTATTCTTTAAGTTAATTTGTCTGACTTATAAACATATATATAATTTAATTACACATAACATATGATATAGTTAAATAATTTATTTAGCTTAATTAATATTTTTTTTAAAAATTAACTAAGTCTTATATTTAAAATTGGAGATAGTATATTAATTTTTAAATTAGTCCATTTAATTTTATGAAGAATTTGCATAGTTAAGTAACCTTCACATTTATAGTATCAAGTGATATTCTTAAAATCATTATTATTTAAAAATTAAAATTAATATGTCAGCATATAATAATAGTTTGTCAATATTTATAATTCAACATAAGCATATCTTATTAATAAAACTAAGGAAAAATTTTCTTGTGTTCATCTAACTTTTTATAGGTTCTCACTTTAATATTTTACTGTTATAAAATATTTTGAATTTTGTCTCTTAACCATGGTCTCAAGTAGTTTTTTCTTTTTTTGTCACGATTTTAAATTGTATGGTATGGTAAATATTTTATATAGCATTTAATCTGGGTTCGATCCTAACCTCTAATAATAAAATAAATAAATAAACTTGTTAAATGTGTTGTCAACATTTAGAATTTTAGTATCAGTACATTTGGTTGACAGGACTACAAGGATATTTTATGAAATTAAAAAATAAAAATTAAATCTTGTATAAAATTGAAGGAGAGAAAATATGCAATTGAAAAAAGACAAAACCAAAAAGGTCGGCAGGGAGTGGTGCGCCATATTGCATATGGCCTCTCAAGCACTTTTGTGCGTTAGTTGCGCCAAAACTCTCGACCAAAAATCCAAATAGGACAGTTTGCGTCAGCATTCAGCAGCCACACTTTCATTTTCCACTCTCCCTTTTGTTTTTTTCTTTCTCAATTTCTATTCTTCAAATTAAAAAGAAAACACAAGAGAAAGAGAAAGAGAAGCTGAGAGTATAAATATAGCACATATTCCAATCACCCTCAACCTGGCTTCCGCTTACTCTTCTTCTTAGGATAACTAATATTGAAGCTTTCTTATTTCTCTCATATCTCCTCTGTTTTCCCTTTACCAATTTCAACCATCGCTTTTTCTCTCATCCCCATCAGATTATGCCATTGACTAAAATTTTCAACCTCAGATACTCCCGTTCCTAAATTTTAGAATATAGCTTCATTTCTTTCATCTCTACGAGCTGGTTGAGTTTTGAATCTTAGAATAAACCCTCCATGAGGGTAGCACCCTGTTCAAGGTAAGCAAGCTTCTCTTACGTAAAGTTATTGTTTTCTGTTTTCCAAAACAGAGCACAAACCCGAGAAGAAGAAAAATAAAAAATCCAATTTCATTTTCTGTCATTCACAAAGTTCGACATTAAAATTCCTTTTCGGTCTTCCCTTTTAGAAAAGTTTTTTTCTTGGTGGGTTTTGTGTCGCACAAGCAAATAAGATAAAAAGTTTTCAACTTTTTGTAGGCCTTTCTCTGTATTTTGTATCTCCCCTGAATCTGAGCAACGAGGAAGAGCATGTGCGTATTGAAGAAGAAAAAGTAATTGTTAAAACCCAGAAATGGAAACATCAGATAAGCACGGAAGAGAGTTCTCCGGCGACGATGAGGTGTCGCCGAGAGGTATACTGGAAATCCCTGTTTCGGGAACGGAATCTGACAACAGCGGAAGCAGTAGCAGCAGCAGCAGCTTCTTCAGCTCAAGCTCGCCGGAGAAGTCATCGTCCGAGGCAGAGAGAGTGAACGTGAGGGAATGGCAGGGACAGCCATGGAAGGCGATGATAGATTCGTGGAAGAAGAAGTCATTGCAGAGAATATCGGCGATTTCATTACTTGCATCGAGCTACGAGATGTCGAAGAAAAGCTTGAGGAAGAGGAGGATAGAACGAATTCGAAGCGCAGAAGATCGAATTAATCTGGAAGTTATACCTACAAAGCTTTCATGGAGGAACTTCGATTACGCAGAGCTCCAAGCTGCAACAGACAATTTCAATCCTGGTAACTAACCACCCTTTTTTTATCCTTCTGATGAAGCTTTCTTCTGCACAAACAGGGAACGCCCATTAATTTTCCATGGAAAAAAAAAGAAAAAAAGAAATAGTAATATGTTATATTTATTTTAAGATAGTTGAATGAATAAGGATTTCTCATGGGTCCCTGCCCCAAGTCACGAAGCTAGTTTGGTCAAAAAGGCTCCCAATTCGAAAAGTTAGGTCCTCCCATCGTATCTCCTTCGAGTCAATCCAACCTCCTCTTGTACTTTTACAAGCTTCAAGTAAATAAAAGAGGCAAATTTAAATGTTGGTTAAAATTTGTTGAAAATAATAAGTATTTAAAAAACTAACTTTTTTTTCCGAACCTCTTTTTTGTTAGATACGTTTATGGAGATAGTGATGGAGAAAAAATGGGTGAAAAAAAAAAGATATGGGAGAAATTCACATAATAGGGAATGGAGGGGGTACTTTATAAAATTAAATTATAAACAATATTTTTCAGAAAGTAGACACCTTAGATTATTTATGAATTATTTTACGAATGAAAATAGTAATCATGTTATGGATCTCCCTCATCATAATTTATGTACTTGCATATATTTGTATAGTTAGAGTATTGCTTGATCGATATAATTTTTGTCGACTTATTTATTTAAAGAAGGTTAAAAGATTTAGAGTTAAACAATTTGCTCAAACAACCGTTCTTGTTTTGTAGTTTGAGCTGAAATTTCACAAGCACTAAATTTTTACGATCACATGAATGAAAATTATATGGTGAAGTTTTCTTAATCTTGCAAGACATACATGTAAACCAATAAAATAATAAAATTTCTGCCCAAAAAAGTTCCTTTCTCTATATTAGTATTAGAATATTGAATATGCAGTTTTTAATGTAGAAGTAGTGTGTGGCTTGAGGAAAAAGACATGCCTTGAATTCTTTAATGGAAAGAGTTAATATGTCCTACATAAAGAGAGGGCTTTCCAAAGTTGTGTATATTTCAACTATTGCATCTAATTATTGAGTAAGTTCACTATGACTCTGCCCGCAAATAAGTTTACAAATTATTGGTACTTTTTATGTATAAAAAATTATCAAGTCTTTCATATCAATAAAATTTTGGATTGGATTTAATTAAGGGGGCAACATCCAAATAAAGAAGTGACAAGTATTGTTGGATTAGGCTCACATGAGTGGTGCCGTAGAGTGGTGGGTGCTGAGTCTGACCCCATCCTAATAAACTTTAGGTCTCCTCTGTTTGCTTTGCCTTACCAATCACTTCCTGTTAATCCATACTATTCTCTCATTTTCTTGCTTTCCTGATTAGTTTCGTAGTAGCATTTAGGGATCATAAATAACCCTGCATTTCTTTATTTTTGTAACTGGAGTTAGGGTTAGGTAATTTAGTTAGTAGCTGCATATTTTTCAACAAAAAAAGAAGAAACGGGGCACGAGATCTTTTGTTTGAATCTTTCATCCCAAAACTAATCAATTCGTTGAACTATGGACCTAATAAAGTTTGACCCGGAAAATCGCAAATCATAAACAATTCCTACAGTACAGTATATATAGCAGCGCACAGACAGAAAGGTCACTTTTTTTAGGCTTTATCTTCCTCCTACTTTTCAATGTGTCTTGTTAGTTTTCAAGTTATGGAGTCTATTAGTCAAATAAGTTAATTCAACTAGCGAAGACTTCAATTTCCAAAGCCATTGACGACAAATATGGTGGGACCTAAAGGAAACTTTCAACCATGGAATTAATTCAATCTTCATATCAGAATAATAAAAACCCGCTAAATGTCAATGTCATAGTGAACTTCCTGCCTTAACCCTCAGGAACATATTCCCACTAGTATCAGTACATTCAGCTCAAAAAATAATTACCCACTAGTATCCATTTTTCTAAAACAAAAAAAGAAGAAAAACTGACATTGCATTCAACTCAAAAAATAATTACCTATTAATATTTGAGTCTAGTAAAGTCAGAGAAACTTCCCCTTTTTATATAGACACCACTGTAACATTGTGTTTTGTTAGAGAACCTGATTGGACAAGGTGGGCATGCTGAAGTGTACAAAGGACGCTTACCGGACGGTCAACTTGTAGCAGTGAAGAGGCTAATGAAGAAAGAGAAGGAAAATGAGGATAGAGCGGGTGATTACTTATCAGAGCTAGGCATTATTGCCCACATAAACCACCCAAATGCTGTGCGTTTGATTGGGTTTGGGGTCAACAATGGTCTCTACTTCGTCCTCCAATTAGCCACACATGGCAGCCTTTCTTCTCTGCTATTTGGTTGCTTTCTCAATCTCTTCCTTCTTCTCCTTCTACAAATGCCTTTTTTTCCCCCTGGTTAGGGTAGATTCAGCATTTTGTTTCCCCAGGTCTCAGATTTTCCACATGTCAGGTTCTGAATGCTTGGAGTGGAAGATGAGGTTCAAGGTTGCTGTTGGTGTGGCACAGGGCTTGCGATACCTGCATCATGATTGCCAAAGACGAATCATTCACAGAGACATCAAGGCCTCCAACATATTACTAAACGAAAATTACGAAGCTGAGGTAACTTGGTAGTGGATTCTGCATGAATATAGTATCAGATTCAGTATGAATCATACTGGCTGGGGGGAAATGATTCCTTGTGTTATACATTGTAGATTTCAGATTTTGGACTTGCCAAATGGCTCCCAGAGAAGTGGCCTCACCATGTTGTCTTCCCAATAGAAGGCACATTCGGGTCGGTAGGGTTAGCCTCAGGATTTTCTGCATCTTATTACCACTGCCAACTCATGTTCTGACAAACTGGATCCAACTTCAGGTATTTGGCTCCGGAGTATTTTATGCATGGAATTGTGGATGAGAAGACTGACGTATTTGCCTATGGGGTTTTGCTGCTGGAACTCATTACAGGCCGTCGTGCAATTGATTCAAGCAGCAAGCAAAGTCTTGTGCTCTGGGTAAGACCTCATTGTCCCTGCATCCAAGATTTCAATCTGTGTTTTCGTGAATTTCCAGGCTAAAAATGAGATACTCAACATGAACAGGCAAAACCACTACTAGAAGAACACAGTGTGAAGGAATTAGTTGACCCACGATTAGGAGAAGGTTATGATTGTACTGAATTGAAGAGGACCATGCTTACTGCTTCGATGTGCCTCCACCACTCATCTCCCCACCGTCCATACATGAAACAGGTAAAGAAATGAAAACCCTTTCTCTTGCAACACGGTTCATTTTTCATTAGCATGTTGAATCGGCGCCTTTGGATATTATAGGTTGTGCAGCTGCTGAAGGGTGAAGAGGGGCTCGTTGATGTCAAGCAGAAACCAGTATCAACAAGATCCATCTTATTAGATGCCTGTGACCTCGAAGAATATACTTGCTCTACTTACTTGAACGACCTCAACCGTCACAGGCAACTAGTCATGGAATGATCATGACAAATACTTGTGCAGTTGTACACTCTTAGATGAGGAATTTCTGTCATGTTCTTCTTTATGTAAAAAAAAAAATCAGATCCTTGGGGATGATCTTGGGAACGCCTTGTGTAGGTTAGCCATAGTCACTAGTGAGCTTCAGTCTCAATTGAGGCTTTCAAGTTTTAATGTCCAAGGAAGCTTGAAATTTGGAATGAACTCGTAACTAGCAGTAATCAAGAAGTATGGGTGGCCTGAGAATAACTATCCCCGGCCCCCCAAAACAACCATTGTACAGTACGCCCATAGAGTGTTTGTTCCTTTTGTACTATGCAGTCTCTAGTGCTAATTTAAACAATCTATTTCCTCTTTTAATATCTATCCATCAAAGACCTGCATCTAATTATATCTATCTTATGCAATTATGCAAAGACAAATAGTCGTGTTTACAAAGCATAAATTTCTTCTAGCGAGATGTCTCAATTCCCCTTATTATATAAATAAGTGATACTCTTATTTTCCATGAGATGCATAAAACTATGGTATGCAGACACTACTATAAAACCGCTTCAGACTCATTGCCATGATTTTACAAGAACAAATCAAATAGTGAATCTCGGCATTAAAACGATTCTTCATCTAAAACTTAAAAAGCAAGCAAGTACTCAAAATTCAGCAGTATTTAAGGAGATTTTGTGCCATTGATGTACAGATTGTAAGATGATTAATCTAAAAAGTATATATCTCATATACAAAGCTTACGTATATACAAGAGGGAGGGAAGACAATATCATAATTATAATTCTTAATTCTATGCTAATTAACCTAATTCTCTAATCCTTAATTATATGCACATTCTTAATATTACATAATTACATAATATTTCTTTCCTAATATATTTCTAACGCTTCCGCTCAAGTTGGAGCGTAGATGTTAATCAAGCCCAACTTGGTACAAAGGTAATTTACACATTCATGGTCAAAGCTTCAGTCAATAAATCTCCTAACTAGTCATCAGACTTCATATGCCCTGTAAAGATCAAGTTCTTCTTAATCATATCACACACAAAGTAACAATTGATCTCAATATACTTTGTGCGTTCATGAAACACAGAATTGGATGCAATATGAAGAGCAGCCTTGTTATTACACCACATCTTAGCCAGTAATTGTGTAGATAATCCAACTTCAGTTCTCAATTGATGAATCCACACGATCTCCTATGCTGTTTGAGCGATATGTCACGGGGCCATTACCCTCTCCCCCAAAACTGCAATCAAAGAGGTGTGCAGCGCCCACGCTTATATAGCCCAAAGACCTCCCCGAGTCGCCCGATGTAGGACTTCTCAAGTCCCGGGGCGTGACAGCTCCCCCGGCCAATCCGCCAGCGACCTCACCGCGGACCGGCCCCACCAGACGAGCCCCAGCCTCCTGGGTCCCACCTCGGTTTGGCTCTGATACCACTTGTCAAAGGGTCATTACCCTCTCCCCCAAAACTACAGTCAAAGGGGTGTGCAGCGCCCACGCTTATATAGCCCAAAGACCTTCCCGAGTCATCCGATGTGGGACTTCTCAAGTCTCGAGGCATGACAGATAGCTCTATATTATGCTTTCGCACTTGACTTAGAAACAACATTTTGCTTTTTGCTTCACTGGGACACTAAATTT
>JBAGKO010000004.1:10698331-10721235 GCA_037177275.1 Acacia concinna | reverse complement strand
TCTTCTTTATCATATCCACCTGACACCCATCAGGATTCTATATTCAATATCAGTTAAATGCAACTAGTTCTTCATCTCAGCCAGTAAGGTATTTTCTTATGATCGATATTATAGGTTGACAACGAATCTTGAATAAAAATTAATAATAATAATAACAATAAAAATAAAATTTCATACCCAGATACACTGTAGGAATCGCCAAGGAATGCCGCAAGCCACGTTCGATGCAAAAAGAAGAGATATGCATCAGCATATAAGTGGTCAAAAATTATCAGCCAAAAATTACTTTTCCCTAATTTAAACCAGGTAAAGTTTCATCCATGCTATATATGGTGCCTGCGAAAAAGCTCCTTTCTTTTTCATCCTTTTTGTTTCTCTCTCTAGCTTCATAGTGCTAACGTGTCTATATCTATATAGAGATAGATGCATTTACTACCCCGCCCTTTGAACAAAATGAGCAATCAATGTCCAAATTTAGTACCAAAATGAATGATAGAGCTTAGATATATAGCTTGACCCAGAAATTAATTATTAATTAATATCCTAATAATGCAACTGACTAACTCATCATAATAGCCAAAGAAATACCCCAATCGCCTTTCCTCAAAGAAAAACAGCAGACAAAAACGCTTTTTCCCCTCTTTCTTCTCCTATATTTTGAAAAAGTGAGACTATATGTTACACTAATATCGAACTCTATTTTAAAAAAAAAAAAAATTGTTAGTTGAGACTGCTGAAACAACAAGATCTAATAAGAGACCCGTGAGTCCGTGAGTCTGTCTCAGAATGAAGAGGGCATTTATAAGATTCGCTTCTGTCAACGAGCTTTCAGCTATATAAACAGTGGCAATCAAAAAGTACAGATTTTCAAAACAGTTTGCTTTGGTCAAACCCAGCTTTCCTCTGCCCACAAGCCAAAGCAAAAAAGCAAAAGCAAAAGTTCACTCTCAAATCCCAGAAACACGTACTAAATACATAAATACATAGACGACACATCCAGTACTATTCAGCTTGTAGCTGATGACATATTATATATAGATCATGTAGGTGTCTGTAACTTTCTGGTGCGAAGGCATGGATTGGGGGAAGAGAGATCCCGAGATGACATGATAATTGATATAGTCCCAGAACCAAAAACACAGACACTATAATGATAATAAAGCAAGGACCCACGTGGCCAAAATGGCGGCACAGTGGATCAAATCAAAAAAAATTGAATGAAGTTGCAGAACCACATGAGAGATTACAAGTACGCACGTATTTTACATCAGTCAATCATAAAAAAACGAGGCTGTTTAGAGAGAAAAACTCAGGTGTCCTATATCTCTTTTTGGTTTCTCTTTACAACTATAAATCAATGCTTTTTTAAAAAAGAAAATCATGCAAATACGCCATCGACAGTTCTCACATTACACAACTTTTGCTTCTTTTTAAGTCGTGCATTTTTGTTTTATTATACCCTCTCATATATTTCTAATTATTTTTTAAAAAAATTCTGATCACATCCATCCACATCACATGCAACACAAATGGTGTACAAAAACACACGCTAGTGCAGATAAAAACAAAAGAGAGAACGAGTTTTTTAAAAAAATCCATCTTTGGCTAGAGAGTGAGAGAGCATTTAATTTTTCTGTGCAAAAATCATGGGGAAAGTTAAGTGAATGCTCCTTAATCAACAGACAAAGGAAGCAATAATCTACGTTTCAGACGCAAAGATGATTGCTTGAAGATTACTGCGATGAGTTTCCGATGCTCATCGACGTCAAAACACAGTTTCATTCAGACATTCACTACACAACAAACAAAACTCAGAGTGGAGAGAGAGATGAACCTTGACGTCCTTTCCTTGCTTGACCCTCTCTTCTGCAACTGTTATCCCAGAGATGCGCTTCATATCTTCCCGTCCATCGGTGTCTGAATCCACAAAAGAAAAAGGAATTATTGTAAGGAAAATGCTTTTTAACTAAAAACAACAATAAAAATGAGACAATAATCTGAATCAGAGATTTATTACTCGTATACCTTGTAACGCCTCTGTAGATTGAAGTTCGCTGACCAAAAGTATCGGCCACTTTCTTCGAGCTATCTGAATCCACCGCAACAATGGCTCTCTCACGACTTTGAGCGACGCCGAGGGACAAAGCACCCGTGGCGGCGCAGCCAGAGAACGCCACGTCGTTACCAGACGACTCGATCGCGAACTCCCCACAAGCAGCCTGTTGATGAGCAGTTTTCGCCATGGACGCTGAGTCCTCTACCTCGGAGCCGGAGTTTGCAGAGAAAGCTTGAAACCCAGCGATTACTTTCAGATCTTGCGGGTCGGCGAAGTAGCCGGCGCCACCGCCATGCTCGTATATCTGCGTCAGCGACGAATCTTGAGTCTCCGTCTGGCTATCGGAGTAGCCCAGAAAATCTTCCAGCTTCGGCACTCCGTCGTTCTGATTTTGTGGGGCCCTTAAGCTCTCTCCACTTCCGTTTTGCTCTATTTGATCGTAGTAATCTGCTTGCGACTTCAGATTCGCCCAACCTACAACAATATTTTCTGGTCAGCACAAAGAAAATCACAGAAGAAAAACAAAAAGTTTTCACGTGGCGTTACGTTTACCATTGGCATAGAAATTATCGACAAAGTAGTGAGAGGAATTGTTTGCAGAGAGGTGGTTGTCGTATTGGACGAACTGCGAATCAGAGGACCTAAGCATTTCCATCGGCGACAACGAAAACGACAGCCAGTTCGTAGCGCGAGCCATATTTTGTGTTCCCCGGAGTGAAGTTTTCTTCTTCTTCTTCTTCGGTTTCCCTGAAAGATTACATTTTATTAAAAAAAAACCCTTTTTGGAGGAAACAAAGAAAATTTACAATAAAGTGGACTTGCACAGTGAAAGCCCAAAACAAAAAATCACCTCTGTTTTGAGCTTAGGCGGTACTGAAATCTACTCCACCATGTGGTGGTCGGGAGGAAGCAGAGAAGAGAAAAGCACGATAATCGGAGACGATGACGACGGAATCAGAAACAGTTTCTAAGAGCACTGGGATTTGGACTGGATTGGGTAGGAGGAAGATGTATGAGAACTCGCATGCAAGTTAAGCATTGAAGGAGATTTCATGGATTTGAGTCAAAGAAGGAGAAAGAGAAGAAGGATAGAGAAGAATGGAGAATGCTATTGAAGTAAAGTGTTTATAAGGGAGAGAGACGAGCGGTTTCAGCAGCCAACCGGCGTGAAAGAAGAGCGACGAGCTATTTGAGCTTTTACACTGAGAGAGAGAGTTTGGGAAATAAATTAAATGAATTATTATTATTAAATAATAAATTAAAAAGGGAAAATCGAGAGATGTGACTTTTTGGACCTGCTCAAAAGAAAATTTGTCTGACTGAGAATGGTCCGCTGGAGCGGAAATTGTAGGCACTGTTTGGAATCGTTTCAGTTTTTTTCCCCCTCCTTTGCCAGAATGCCTTCTCTTGAGTCTTGATCCTCATTTTTTATCTCTGTTTTCTTTATTAAAAAAAGAAAAAAATATATGTGAAGAATTTTAAAGCACATTTGACACACTTGTCGTCCATGCACATTTGACATTTCTTTACTTGCGGTCCGGGTTAGTTTAGAACTGTATAGTAGCTGGCTCCTACCCAACATTCCCCCAAATCAAGGCTTATTATGGAATTGTGATTCTGCTTGTTTCTTATTGTTAAGATTTCTTGCTTATTATGGAATTGTGATTCAGCTTGTTTCTTATTGTTAAGATTTGTCTGGTATCTAAGTTTTTAATTTGAGGGAGAGTGTTAAAAATAGAAAAATTTTTAAATTAAGAAATTAATTAATATTATGATTGAAGTTTATTACTTAATATATAATTATTTGATATAAATATTTTATGGTCATGGTCTATTCTTGCCTCTATATAGGCCTTTTTGTAATTTTTTATTGTTAAGGATCAATAACATTTTGAGCATTCTCATATTTATAATATTATTCTCTCTTTCTCCCTTTATTCATTTAACATGGTAACAGAGTCAATACAAAAAAGGAGGACGGGGAGAAATTTTGGGTTGTCATTCAGTATATATGATGGTCTCTTATTTGTTTTGGATTGGTAATGATGGTCTACCCTCACTGTTTGGGTTTTCTGACGGTCTCATGAGGTGATTGTGCTCTAAATTAGTTGTTTCGAATTTTGGACTCTTTGTTTGACTCATTCTAATATTTTGGTCCCTTTCTCTAAATCATTCTGAAATTTTAAACTCTTTATTTGAGTTATTGTGAAATATGAGTCTTTATGGAATTTTGGACTCTTTCTTTGAGTCGTTTTAATTACATTATTTTGGTGTTTGGTCGTCTGTGAGGACATTGTTCATCATTGCTTTAGTCTCTTGAGAGATTTTTGGAGCATTGTTTGGTCTCTTATAAGATGTTTGAAGTGTTATTTAGTATGTTATGAGGCCGTTTGTTGGAGCAGGATTCGCTCTCTTGATTTGTATCATTTAGGTGTGATTGACCGTTTATTGGAGTATGTTGGGGTTGATTTGAATATTTCAAGTTGCTTTTAGTTGTCATCTATTTTAGTTCCTGATAAAAGCGTTCATTGTTGTTTTGGTTTCTGATGAGGTCTTTTGTTGCTGTTTTGGCCCATGGATCCTTCTCAGAAGAAATAGATTATTGGTGAAAGCTATGGATTTGGTGGTCATATAGTTGTCATTTCCTTAATAATCTGATGTCTAAGTTGCTTCCAGTTTGAGGGGAAGTGTTAAGATTTCTTTTGTGATTTATTGTTGTTCAAATCCAAGCTTCCAACTTGAGTGGAGTGTTAAGAATATAAAGTTTTAGAATTAGGAAATTAATTAATATCATGATTGAGATTTATTACTTAATATATTATGATTTGATATAAATATTTTATCATGATTTGATTTGATTAGTTTCTTAGGTTAAAGTTAGTTTATTCTTACCTCTTATTCTTAAGAATCAATAATATTTAAAGTATTCTCATGTGCTTCAATATGATGCTTAACTCATTTATAATATTATTCTATTTTCTTCTCTCTATTCATCTAACATTATTAACATGTTTATGAAACTTAATGACAAAACTCCTCTGACAAAATATCATTTATTTTTTTGCTATATAACATAATACCAATCTAAGTATAACATAAATTATGACTGAAAAATTACTTCTAAAATATTCAAGCGTCATTTTAAACAAGTTTGCACTCATGAGAGTTAACAATCTCAGTATAACATAAATTATGAATGAAAAATCATCATTTCTAATTCTCTGATCTTCCCAATGCTTTTGTGAAATCTTCTAATTATACAACAATATATATACAAATTTTTGTAGATCAATTTGTTGCCTATTTCACATAAGATTGGAAAATTTGCAAGAAAAAATGGACTGGCTACATGAATTTTACCGAAGTTTTTCAAAATAAAGAAATATGTTAAATTTTTTATGTTTCATCTAAATTTTGTAAATATTCTGGCAAAAAATCTAAACTTTGTGGGAAAAAAAAAAAGGAAAATGACACTTAAATACTATTTAAATTTTCAAAACTTTAAAATATATGTTAACATTTCAAAAAGATACTAAGGTACCATGACTAAATTAGGTTTTTTAAATTTGCTAATGTGAAAAGTGATCCACAAATTAGTAAATTTCATTGTCATTTCTTGCAAATCTTATCCGTCAACTTGCGAAAAATCCCCCTCTCCTCTGTTTTTCAAATCTGTTGATGTGAAAAATGATTCATAAACTAGCGAATTCCATTACTATTCTTACAAATCTCATTACTCAACTTGCGAAAATCCCCTCTCTCCTCTGTCACTATGCGTGCAGTCAGTGTCAATGTCAAATGAACAGTACTGTCAAAAGGAGAGAGAAAATCATAGATGAGAAAAAACTAGCGAAATCCATTACAGACTTACAAATCTCATTCCTCATCTTGCGAAACCCTGCTACTGTTCATATCAACCAAGTTAAAAAATATAATTTGATCTATAGTACCTTAATATCTTTTAAAAATATTAACAGGCCTTTTTAAAATTTTTTTAATTTTAAATTGTATTTAAATGATATTTTCCTAAAAAAAATAAAGGTTCACATATTTACTTTGCCTTTTGACTCTGTACTCAAAATAAATGCTGCTGATCAGTTTAATTGGCCATTGAACGAGTAATTACTACTTGCCAATGCAAAATCTGACTTTTCTCTTCACCCCTTCAAGAAACACCTTCACATAAAAATGATAAAATATACTGCCTCCCATAAAAGGCTACTTCTAGAATATTTTCACAATCCAAAATTTCCTTTCATGTAATTAACCTTCAATTTATTAGGAAGTGTTACATTTGACTTGCTTTATGGCAAAAGGGCAAAAAAAGGAGGGGGAATTAATATTATGAAATTAATGACTTTAATATAAAGTAGTTTCTTATCATGTTTTCATGATTTTTGGAAAAAAAAAATGAAGGCCATTGACTAATTTTAACCGTTTTTTTCCTAACATTGTGTGATTTAACTTAGAAGGTCTTGTATTAAAGGGTGTTTGATAAGAGCCATAAGTCACTTTCATCTGAATTTAAGTAGTTTCTCTATCAATTACTATTTAGGTATTTTTTTTCAATGTAATTGAACTTTTCATCAAAAAGCTCGTTTTTAAAAAATTTTATCATAATAAAAATCACTTCTGTTACTTTCTGTCCTAATACAAGTAACTTCTGATAAATCAATTTTATTCTGAAGTCACTTTTCATCTGAAGTCACTCCATAAACTGCCCCTGAAGAGATGGTATATGGACTCAGGCAGAGAGAGATATAGACACCAAACGATGAAACTACACACTATGATCATGAGTACAGACCCATGAGTTTGTATGCGATGGTGGGTTTTAATGGCTTAGTGGATACCTAGGCCTTATGTTCAAATTAAAAATTGTCAAAAAACAAAAGAAGAAGATATTTTTATACTACAGTGATCTTAAGCATAAAATTCAGTTGACATTTTTTTTAAAAAAAATAATAATTAAATTACTTAAAATTTATAAGTATTTCAATTTATCTTTTTTCCTCCAAACTATTTTGCTTAACTTTAAATTGATATATATTATATAATGATGCATAAATTATGGTAAGATTAAGTAACTTCTTCACTTTTTTTAATTTGTGAAAAAAAGGTAAATGGGTCTTATATTTAGGATAAGAGGTAGTGTTAACTATTTATTAACAATTTTTTTTAAATCAACAATGATAAATTCAAACATACATTTAATGAGACATGAGTTAAATTCTTCCCATTTAACTAATTATTGGCATGGAGTTTTGTGGGTAAGTGAAACCAATCTCCTCCCGTTAGTTGTTTTTAGGCGTAAGATTAATCTATGCGTCAACTTATTATTTACAAACTTATGCCAGCTATAATTGGACTCGTGAGTTTATCATTGTTATCAACCAAAGTTGTATCAACTATCTCTTAAGCTTGCATTTTATTAGTTTTTTTTTTATCTGACTATATTATATGGTGTTATATATGAAATTTATTAAACAAATTTGGTTGGGTATGAATGTTAATGAATTTAATTTTAATTTTAATTATTCATAATCAAAATACATTTATAATCATATTATTGAGATTTTTTACATAATTACCATTTATTTATATACTTTTAAATAAAAGTAAAACTCTTCCAAATTTATTATTCAAGTTTATGATCAAAATTTACGTTTTTATCACGAGTTTACTTAAATTTTAGACTTTGACAACTTTAGCGCGCACAAATAAATAGTTTGATCATATATACTTCCTTTTGCCCTAAGAATTAGTTTATGATCCTTCTTTGAGAAAAGAAAAAAAGAAAAAGAAGAAGAGTTCATGTTCAGTATACGTTTTTTGTTAAGAGTTTAAATTCTGAGTAATTGACAACTTAAAACACACAAATATATATTAGTTTGTTGATATATACTTCATTCTCTTGTTAATATAAAAATTAAATAATTATTCTAGGATATTACAGAATTAGTTAAATTACTTTTTTTGTCATGATAGTTAAATAAATTATTTGTGATAAATGTATGTTAATTTTTTAAAACATATTTATTAATCATTTGCATTGTAACTACTTATTATAAAAACTAATTTAGTACATGCAATCAATGCGGATTGAGATTCTTTGAGGGGAATATAAATTTAAAAAGTAAAATGAATTCAAATCTTATATTTATAATCAAAGTATGTATAGCTCTTCAATTTAGTACCCCGGGTGGTATAACTTTTTTTCTTATACTCTTTCATATTTTTAATATGAGATATATTTATCTGATTTAATTAAATTAAAAAAATTAATTAAATTAATTAATATAACATATATTTTCTAAAAATCCATAGTCATCTACCTTAATTCTTTTTTTTTTCTCTTTTAATTGATTGTTGTTGAGGGAACATCAAAATAAATTAGTAAAAGATTAAAAATTATATCTTATATTTATAATTAAAATCATCTCCACAAACATATCTTATACTAAAGATCTGATTGGGTGTGAATATATATATACAGTAACGATTAACGAGTAACCAAAGTGTCGATGGATATGGATAAATTAAAAGCAAAACCTGTTACTGTAACACACACACACACACTTGATGAATATAATGCTTATCCGGAAACGACCCGCCAACAAGAATCAAATTAGTGAACAGCACTTTCAAATTCAATAGTCGATCTAGTAAATCTGATAGTATTATTATTACTACTATTAATATTAATCAGCTATATGGAAGTAAGAGCCTGGCTACAATTAAGCCGCGACTCTTCATCAACAGTTTTTTTAGGATCAGTGAAAGTAAATACTGAATAGCAAAACCTTGTACATGCAACAGATATAAAAGGTAACATTTTGGATTAAATGAATTAAGAGGCCATATTAGCAACATCGAGTAGTTTCTGTACACAAATGAAAGATTAAAGAAAGAAACAATAATGGAAGAAGAGAGAGGGAGTGGTAGACCAGAGAGCGGGAAAAAGGGGAGGCAGAGAACTATAGAGGAGGTTGAAATTAAAGGAGCTATGTAAAAGACGAGTTTAGGTGCATAATGAATAATGTTTGTGTGTCACTTTTTATGGTTAAATTTCAATGAATTGTGGAAACATGCCCTCACTATACAGTGCCGTTGAATACGCAGTGTTCTCTGCGTTTTACTGCTCCCTCACTCTTCCTTTTCTTAAAAAATAATAATTTGTATCCTGTACTTCTTCCATTTTCTTATTTTATTAAGCACATCAAATTCTTCAGATTATATGCTAATATCTGGGTTTTAACCTCTCATTTCATTCATCACTTTCTTATTTTTTATTCCCATGTGAAAACTGGAGTTTTACATATTTTATAAACCTCATGTTTGAATCTGAAGCAAGCAATCAACCCCAAATATGCCATATTGAGAAGTACCATGTAATCAATGGGCGGAATTCTTGAGAGGACAACAACCTAAAAGTTAACTGTTAAAGTTATAGAATTTAAGGTCATCATCGCTGTGATATTTCACTCGGCACTTCAATTCACTTATCCTTCTTCTAATAAAGTCAGCCCCTCAGAATCCTTTGTGCACCCTATTCTAGTTGGCCAACTTCGTGTAAAAACACCATTATTGTGACGGGTATAAGTCTTTAAAATAGCCACATCCCAAAAACTAGTGATTAAAGTTAACTAGTTATGGAAGTTACATGTTGTAAAAATTACTATATAATTTTTTATATTTGACGGTTGTTTTTACTCATATATATTAGTTTTAATCGCCATATATTTTAACAACATATATATATTGTTTAAAAAACCATCGTATATTTTTTGCTATATATTACGGTTTTATAATAAAAAACGTCATGTAAAAGTCACATATATATGACTTTTTTCAAAAAAATAATCGCCAAGTATATGTCTATGTGACGGTTTTTTGTGAACAACCTATAAGTATAGCCTTTTCTATTTTACAATATTGCTCATCATCATTTTATTTTACAATACATTTATATTCAGCCCCCGGAGAACCTTATGTCCTCTAAAAATCAATGTCCACCTATTTACTATTTTATTTAATTTTTTGTCCTAGAATATTATTATATATAATAATCTTTTGTGCATTATTAAATGCATATATGGATGATTATATATTTTTAATATATATATATTCTAGAGGAAAAAATTAATTAATTATATAAACTATCTAAAACAGGGGATGAGACATTGATCCTAAAAGGAAAGAAGATCCATCTCGGGAGATGAATAAATAGATTGGAAAACAAAATAATGACGATCGATCACTGCAAAATAGAATATATATATATATATATATATATATATAATGCATGCTTAGTTAACAGATTATTGAAAAATTCAATAATAACAAGTAATACAAAATGAGTAAAACATAACAATAACTTCAAATAACAAATCAAATAATAAAGCACCATAGTACTTCATGTTGTAGTTATTGTGTGTAAGTGTGTTAAAGGAAGAAGTCTCATATAACTCAAGACTGAGAATACCCTAGTATATCATTGGATATGAGCTTGAGTTAGTAAAAGGCTGATGAGAGGAGTCCTTGAACTGACCGTTGGAATTTTAATTAACAGTTTTAATGACAATTAAAAGGTTTTATTACATTTAATTACAATTAATTCTTATTTTGTAACTGTCATTTTAATTGTCATTAAACTGTCATTAATGGTCATTATTACTGCTCAACGGCCATATGGATTTCTGCCTATAAAAGGCAATGTGAGGAGTGAGGTGAATTAGCTCTGAGGTTAGCTCTAATCTAAACTCTACCCCGAGCCTCCTCTCCTCTCCCTTTCTTTTGAGTTCCACAGTTATCTTCCTATAGTTCTGACACCCTACTTTATGTAAGAAGAGTTCATTTTATCTTGGGGAGTGCCGCTTCCTAACTTACTAGGGGTTGCAGAATATCTCCTAAGGACAGTATCTTTAGGCACGACTCGAACTGTTTGTTTATTGTATTTTTACAGGTGTTGCTATCAAGAATTTGTACGGTGAAGAGGCTGACGCCAACACACTCACTAACAGATTCACTCTCTCCCCAATCTCTCTCACGGTATGCGCTCCCTCCCTCCCTCTCTTGTTAGATTGTTATAGACTTATAGTACTTTCTAGTTTGCTCATCTTCTTTATCATTCTCGTTGCTCATCTTCTTTATCATTCTGGTTCATATATAAAATGCTGTTATGGGAATCTAAAAGAGGAGAGAGTAGAAACTTGTCATTGATATGGTTTTTCTGACAGTTAACAGTAGTTGATGCTGATCTCACTTGTATGAGCAAAATACAATTTATTATATTCGCTCTAATATTAATTATAAGGCCCAATTCATTTTTTTAAAGAAATTTAAGAAAACTAATTACATAATTTAATCATATCAATTTTAATATATTAAAGTAATATAATTAATTTTTTAGAAATCTTTAAAAAAAAGTCAATTATACCTTATAATAGGATCGGACCAAAGGGTATATATATTCATATCATGTATTTTTTTTAATAAGAATACAACTTTTGATTAAATATTCTTCAATGCTTGTATTGAAGACATAATTGCACGTACTAGTAATCTAGGACATGTTAAGTGGAATTCGATTTGATATACTATTCCTCAAACAGAAATTACAGGTTTCAATGTGAATAAAAAATAGTCTCCATGACCCCTATTTGGACGTGACCATATATACTGGAATTTATATTAGATGTATATAGGTTAGTAATACTAAATAGTTATTTAAAAAAGAAAAAAACTATTTATGACAAAAATTAGATTAATTAAAGACAAAGCGTGTTATTTTAGGAATTGAAAGTTCATTTTAGTAATGAAAACTTCAATTTCTATTTATAAATCATGCATGTCTAGAAATTTTTTAACATTATCTATATTTATAAGTTATTTTAAGTAAATTAGGAAACAATTAATACTCTTGCTAATTAAAAAACGAAATAACTAATATTATTTTTAATAGCGTCTAATTGATATTTATATTGTCAAGTAATTATAATAGTAAAAAAGAGATTAAAAATACAAAAAATAAAAGGCATACCACAAGGTTTTGAAACCCACACCGGTGATTAAATTGGTCAGGGTATTGGGTCAAGGGTCAGTGAGTTATATTAGAGATAAAACGAAGTTAAACTGGGGCTAAACCAATAAAAAAAGAATTTAGAATTATTAATATAAAATTCTAAAGAAAAAATTAAAAAAATTGATTTTTTTTAAAAAAATAAAAAATAAAAAAACTTGATCCTGGTTCAACCATAGAACCAATTTGGTTTTCTAGTCAGTTCGGCAGTTCCCTAACCAAATAGAATGAGGTAAAATATATTAGAAATGATTTCTTGACCAATGTTACAGAACCGATATAAAAATAAATAATGAAAAATATTCTTAAGGAGTGAAGCACCATAAGAAACAATTATAGCTTAATTACATTACTTCGGGTCTTGATTTGGGATAGAATGAGGATATTTTATATATATATATAATAGAATTCGGATTTATTTGGGTCGTTATCTTTTTAAGATCACCTTGCAGTCATCTGCTATGATAGGTCGAACATATATTATAATAGAAAATGGGTAATAAAACCTTTGATGAATGGTTTGAAGTTAATGAAGTGAGTTAATTGTCGGGCAGCTTTTGAATATATATATATATATGGTCGTGGTTGTGCAGAGAGATCATATCAGGATGATGCTAATCAAGCCAATAATAGTGCGGCCATTTATGAGTCTGGTGAGAGCTCTGATGTCTGAACCAATAGAGTTTGACAACGATGCTTTACAGTGGCACGCTTCTTCCTCGAAATCTCAGTAACTTAGACAGATTTGTAAGACCTGAGCTGCTTCACCCTCATAATTATTTCTTCCATCTCTTCGTCTCCTTCCTTAAGTTCTTCTGGTAATTTCATTTCACCACTACTACAAATAGGAGGTTTAACATCTATTTTAAAATATCTTTAGTGTCTGTTTTAAAGGTGATGCCTATATAAGCGACGTTAAAAGTTTTTTGAAAAAACATCCATATGACAAAATGGACGCAAAAGATAACACTATTAGAAAAGACATTTTTAACGTCCGTTTTTAAGCACCTTTAGCGTCCATTTTCAAAGGGACGTATATGCAGGAGATGTAGAAAGTTTGAATATGCAGCGTCTGTTTTAAAAACGAACACCATAAGTTCTTACCTACAGTGTCCATTTTTTAAAAACGGACGCCATAACTTATGATGTCCGTTTTTAAAAAAACCGACGCCATATAAGTCCTTCACATTTTTTTAAATTTTTTTTGTATTATATTTTTTAAATGTGAAAGCAAAAAAAGACCCTTCAACCACCCAAAAGAAACAGTAAAGTACCCAAATGTGGAGGAAGAAGAAAATACATGCAAACTAAGAAGGTAGCAGGGACTCTAATCTACTCACATTCTGCAAAATGGCAAAGAAAATAAGCACTCATAAACAATAAAAAAAATTATAAATAGAAGCTATGTAACTCAAACCTTAAGATCTCTTTTGTCAACTTAGATCTAAAATCAAAACCACCACCAATATCTCATAACGGGGAGAGAGGGCGAAGAACGGGAAAAAAAGTAATAGAGCACGACGACGAGAGGAAGGCCAAGAGAGTGAGAGAGAATGGTGACAAACCAAGAGGGAAGAGAGCTGAGGAGATCATACTAAGAGAGAAGACGAGATAATATGAGAGAAATAATTCAGAGGAAATAGAAGGGAAATATTTAAGTAGACGCGAGAATAGGAGAGAAACAGTTCAAAAGATTAGGGAAATGTTAGGCAGGAGACAAAATGACATCCGTTTAATGAGAAGATGGACGTCGTAGGACAGATTTGGCGTCCGTTTTAAGAAAACGGACGCCACATATGCTATTCTATCAGTTTGTCAGACTACGTACGGTGTAGGCGAGTGAGTGTCAGCACGCCGTTTTGAATGATGGTGTTTGTTTTTGTGAGAAACAGACACCTAATTAGGCGTCTATTTGAGACAGAAACAAACGCCCATTGGGCTCCTGTTCAGTTCTAAACAGAGGCCCAATTGGGAGTCTATTTCACAAAACAGACATCTATGTGTCTGTTCGCGTATGTTATTATCTATTATGTAAGAACAGACTTCTAAACGATGCGTTTGACGTCTGTTTCAAAAACCAGACACAAAAAAGGATCTAATTATTACATTATTGCCACCGTATTTATTTTAACGTCAGTTTTTTTAAAAACGGACGTAAAGTATAGACGTTATATCTCTTTTTTGTAGTAGTGATGGGTCATCTTCCCGGCCTCTTTCTCTAGGTGATGTGCTACAACATTAGCCTCCAGATCAAAGTGTTCCAAATCCAATTCCAATTTCGCGCCATCAAACTCTAGACCTCTCCTAGCACTACATGTTTCATTAATGTTGCTAGAGTTGCTAAGAAGAAGATCAATGAAATTGGAGGGCATAATATCAAAAAGATCATAGAAATGCCAATCTATGAGAGTGATTTGCGTAAAACCAACGATTGTTTATCAATTTCAGAGAACATGATTTTGGTGAACGGAATGTCTTCCTCTTTTTTACTTTTGGTTTTTTAATTAAAAATCTGGGGCATGGAATCACTTATCTTTTACACTACAGGGAATCTTGAATAAGAGTAAAGATTTAATTTGTTTGTTGCCTAGTTTGTCTCAATATAAATAATGCTTCTAGTTGTGTGTATTTCATATTAATGTATACTAATAATTAATGCGCTTGCTGTTCAAAAAACATAAGAAATAAGGAAGAAAGAAAATTGCAATGCACTTAAATTAAAGAAAAATATTACTTGTATGAATGTTGAGTTTGCTTGGCATCTGCCTTGTCAACTAAGGGCTAATTTAGATTAGCATTGGCAAAACTGGTGTTTACAAATTGAAGTTAAAGTTGTTGTAGTTATTGTGTGTAAGTGTGTCAAAAGAAGAAGTCTCATATAATTCAAGATTAGGAATACCCTAGTATACCATTGGATATGAGCTTGAGTTAGTAAAAACTTGATGAGAGAAGTCCTTGAATTGACCGTTGGAAATGACCATTGGAATTTTAATTAGCAGTTTTAATGACAATTAAAAGGTTTTATTACATTTAATTACAATTAATTTTTATTTTGTAACTATCATTTTAATTGTCATTAAATTGTAATTAATGGTCATTATTACTGCTCAATGGCCATATGGATTTCTGCCTATAAAAGGCAACGTGAGGAGGAAGGTGATAGAGCTCTGAGGTTAGCTCTACCCTGAACTCTACCCCGAGCTCTTCTCCTCTCCCTTTCTTTTGAGTTTCACAGTTATTTTCCTGTAGTTCTGACACCCTACTTTATGTAGGAAGAGTTCGTTTTATCCTGGGAAGTGCCGCTTCCTAACTTACTAGAGGGGTTGTGGAATATCTCCTAAGGACAGTGCCTTTAGGCGCGATTCGAACTATTTGTTGATTCTATTTTTACAGGTGTTGCTGCCAAGAATTTGTACGTGAAGAGGCAGTGGCCAACATATAGTCTTAATGAGCAGGATGTGGTTAGTAGGTATAAGCATCAAATCATATATAGATACGCTTGATGAGTAGAATGTGGTTAGTAAGGATAGGCATAAAATCATATATAGGTAGGCTTGATGAGTAGGATGTGAGTCAGAACGAATAAAAATAGTCTGGCTTGGAAAGCAAGTAAGGAAAGGATAAGGACGGAAAAAGGATAAGGATGCCAAGTCACACAAATGGTTTAGATAAGAATGTAATAAATGTAAAATGGATAAGACTAAAAACTAAGAAGTGGGTCAGATCCTATGCCTATATATATAGCTCTTGTTTTGATTTTTGAAGTAGAAATAAAGAAAGAAAGCAAACGTGATAGGAAAAGAAGAAAACTACTTCAAAATGTAAGAGTCCTCTTACTGAGTAATACACCCTGCTTTTATTTATACTTCTCAAAATAATTTTGAATGTTTTACATTCTCTATGTGATTCATCTTATTGATCTAAATACTTCTTATATTTTAAAGTGATTTGAAATTGTATGAGAATATGGAAAATCATATTGTTATATCCATAAATATTATGATCGCCTTAAAGACTATTGATGTGTGAAATATCCTATGGGGTAAGAATTATGTGTGAAGATTTCTGTGTAAATTATTGTGGATCCACCTAGGGGACGCCCTAGTATTTCTAGGTGACGCTAAATGATGAAATTATGATGTTTTAGACGCTTATGAGTTTTTCTATGCATATTCACATATAATTATACTGTAGGGATTTAAATTGTTTTCTGCTAAATTAGCAGCTGGACATTATTGGTTAAAACTTATTTATTTAGTATCACTCATATTTTGTTGTTATGTCCCAAAAACTAGATATCGGGTTTATATGAAGATGAATAAGAACAGCAGACAAGGAGCCTCTCTAGTTTTCCCCCCTTTTAGACTTCTTTAGCAAATAATAATGTATTTGAGAACATGGTGTTGAGTATTGATACTAATATAATCTTTCTTTTTAACATGTCTTCATTCAGTATTTTTTAAATTCTTTTTATATAAATCAGTATAATCATTCATCTATTAATTAAATAAGATTGGGATTTTTACAATAAGACTCCCTCCAGTCCTAGTTATAAGACCCAGTTAGTTTTTTTAAAGAGATTAAAGAAGTGGAAAAAGTCAACTAAGTCTTATAATTAGGATTGAAGGTAGTATAAATATCACAATATATTTACATGTAATAAGACTCCCTCAAGTCCTAATTATAAGTCACAATTGACTTTTTTTAGAGAGATTAAGAAACCGAAAAAAGTCAACTAAATCTTATAATTAGGAATGGAGGTAATATAAATATCACAATATATTTACATGTAATAAGACTCCCTCAAGTCATAATTATAAGACCAAGTTGGTTTTTTTGGAGAGATTAAAAAAGCAAAAAAAGTCAACTAAGTCTTATAATTAGGACCGGAAGTAGTATAAATATCACAATATATTTATATGTAATAAAACGCCCTAAAGTTCTAATTATAAGACCTAGTTAGTTTTTTTGGAGAGATTAAGGAAGTGAAAAAAAGTGAATTAGGCTTTTATAATTATGACCGGAGATAGTAATTATAAAACCCAAATGAATTATGTTCGTGATGAAATTAGAGACCGAATTATACGGTTGATATGATTCGATTAATAATGTAATGTTATTTCATAAGAAATTTTACATTTATTTTCTTTCTAATTTATATGAATTTTTAATCATTTAATCTTGTTATTAATTATATATTTTAAGCTTTTATTCTTAACTTTTGTTAAAATTAATTTTTCTTTTTCTTGTATAATTTTTAAATTTTACAATATATATAAGTATAATATATTAACTAATATTTATGTCCTTTTCAACCATTTACCACAATAAGTTACTTTTTAACATATCAACTAAATACATTTTACTTTTACATAAGTCACTTATACTACCGTCAATCCAAACATACATAATCTGACTTATATCTAATCTGACTTATCCATAAGTCCGATTACAAATAAGTCACTCATCCTGTCGTTATTCTAAACACACCCTAAATAACAAAAGATATGCTCTTTTTGTTAGTTGTGATTCCAGGAATGTGAATGGTCTTTTTATTTGTGAGGGTTCAAATGTGAGTGGTCGTATTATCACTAACATATTTGATAATAATAATAATATCATATTATTACTAACAATTTGATGATGATGATGATGATGATGATGTCTTATTATTACTAACATATTTATTATAAAGATGGCTCTAATTGCAAATAAGGAGTTACAACTACATATTACAAGACTATTTATTTTTAGGGGTTTTTAGGTGTAATGAAGGAAGTTGTAATAAGTGGAATGTGAATGGTCTTTTTTAGGATCTTTTAGATATAATGAAGGAAGTTGTAATAGGTGGAATATGAATGGTATTTTTTTTAGGGGTGTTTACATGTAATGAAAGAAGTTGTGATAGGTGGAATGTGAATGGTCTTTTTTAAGGGATTTTAGATGTAATGAAGGAATTGTATTTTTTATTTGTTAATTATTTTTCCATGTGATTAAAATAATATGTAACTCAAAAATCCCTCCACTTCAAATTCCTAACCCTTTTTATCTTCCATTGCAATGAGTTTTTCTTTTCTGAACCAACAATATGTTATATCTTTTTTTTTTTACTTCGTCTCTTTTTTAGGGGATTTTATATGTGATAAAGGATTTTTTTTATTTGTTAATTATTTTTCCATGTAATTAAAATAATATGTAACTCAAAAATCCCTCAACTTCAAATTCCTAACCCTTACCAAAAATATATTATATCATTTTGTCCTATTTGTTTTTGCGTGAAAGAGTGGTCTTATCTTCCAATCATTTTTGTGTTTTTTGCCCAAATATAAATTAAATTAAGATAGTAAGGATCATCAACATGTTGATAACCAAAAATATATCCTTTTTTTTAATTTGTCTTTAAATTATGGCTTGCACTTATGAATTCAGGAAAATGATACTCCTTCCGGTCCTAATTATAAGACCTAATTAACTTTTTTTGGAGAATTCTATGAAAACTAATTACATTACTTTAAAGCATTAAAATTTATCATTTTCTTTCAAACTATTTTGTTTGACTTATAAACTAATATATAATATAATAAAACAATATATGATATAATTAAGTAACTTATTTTGTTTCCTTAACTTTTTCAAAAAGAAAAAAGTTAATTATATTACTTTAAAGCATTAAAATTTATCATTTTCTTTCAAATTATTTTGTTTGACTTATAAACTAGTATATAATATAATAAAACACAATATATGATATGATTACATAATTTATTTTGCTTCCTTAACTATTATAAAGAAAGTCAAATGGTCTTGTAATTAAGACATGAGGTAGTATTATTTTGTCCCATTTGTAATTAATATAACCTTTTATGTTTCTATTAAGAGAAGCACTTATTCTTAATTATTAGATAGTTATTTCACTTTTTTTTTCTTTTTCTTTTTTTTTTTTAATCATGAGTGCCTTGAGTGTTTGCTACTGTTATATGGTTATAATAAAGCTAATTTCTGTTTGATTTGGATGACAATAGTTTGTTATCACTTTCATTAGATATATTAGATATCAACTTTTAAGAAGTCATATTATTTTTTGGGTTAATATGCTTAAATGTCTAAAAGGTTTTGCTTAGGGGACTGGGCACCCGAAATTTTTCATGGGGGCAAAATAAACCTTGCCTGACGGAAACCTAATATGTGCCGTTAACTGCTAATGTGTCACTGAAAAATGCCAAGATAGGAGGCACGTGCCATTTGTTTAGTGTAGGGGTTGGTGATATGTTAAAGTTAGATGGGGAATGACATGGAAGTTGAATAGGAAAGTGATTAAATGGGAAAAGGGTTTACTGATCAGAAAGGGGAAAACGTTAGCAGTAATTGAAAATGTGAAGGAAACGAACCAGTGAACTAGGGCAAGGAAAGTGCACTGCATGTGATTGTTGACCTATTCTCGCGTGAGGAAAAGGCAAACATAGCAGAGATTTGTCCTTCTTAGTCAGGTAAGGAATCAAATCTCTATCTTCAAAAGTAACCAATTTGTCGATTTTTGTACTGTAATCGAGATATAGGTCTATTTTACTTTTTAAATTGGTGTTAAAGTGTTGACAATTGTTTAATTAATTGGGGCTTAGGGCTAAATGGAGTCTCATGAGGGACTAAGTGGAGATCACTATGTTACACAGCATGTAGTAGTCCGTATGTTACACAGTACTAATAAGTCAATAAAACATAATGATTGATACTAATATAGAAAACCCTTAATCAGTCAATTTTATATGAAAGCAATGCTTTTGGAGATCACTAATCAAGTATGGTCATTCATTTCTATGACAAACTGAGAAGTCAAAATGCAGAATTGGAACACACTAAACACTTTTTCATTTCACCATGGATTTTACCAGCCACATCACATATTAAAGTGCAATGTATAACACATGCAAGTGCAGCAAAAAAAAAAAAAACAAAACCAAGTGTAGCAATACATAATTAAAGTGCACAAACAATTCCAATGTAAAACACAAGCAATTCCAGCAATTTCAAAATGAAGTAAGGGACTGGATTTACGACCAACCAACTCTCCAAGAAATGGCTATGGACTACTTTAAAAAGCTATACTCATCCGATTCTAAAGTCTTGAATGTATCCTTATAGGCTAAAGAGTTCTCCCTTATTAGCCCTTTTAAGCTGCAAGAGATTCAAAAGGAAGTGTCTGCCACTGAAATAAAAAACGTTGCATTTGAAATGGAGGATTTTAAAGCACATGGGTTTGATGACTTGCAACCTCATTTTTTTCAAACCCAAAGGGAGGTGATTGGCCAAAAAGTATGTGACTATGTTTTAAATGCTTTCAAGGATCCTTCTAGCATCAAAAGCATTAATCAAACTAACATTGTCCTGATCCCTAAGGTTGATCACCCCTCTACGCTTAAAGATTTTAGACCCATTTCCCTCTGCAATGTATGTTATAAGATCCTCAGTAAGGTCTTGTCAAATAGGCTCAAGAAGCACATGAGTTTCTTGATTGATCCCACTCAATGCATTTTCATTAAAGGTAGACATAGCTGCGATAACATCTTTTTAGCGTAAGAAATTATTCACTCCATATGCTTAAAAAGACAAGGAAAAGGATATGTGGCCATCAAAGTTGACATGGAAAAAGCTTTTGACCATCTTGATTGGGGTTTTATTGAGTTCAATCTCAGATCTCTTGGGTTCAACAATTACTTTGTTAATGTAGTCATGCAATGTGTTACTTTTGCCAGTATGAGAATGTGTTAAAATGGTTCCTTATCTGATTCATTTTCCCCTACAAGGGGTGTAAGGCAAGGCGATCTATTGAGTCCCTACATTTTTGTCATGTGCATGGAAAGGCTCAGCGAAATTATTCATCACCAGGTTGATCTTGGAAACTAGAAACCATGCTGCATAAGCAACAGAGGCCCAAATATTTCTCATCTTTTCTTCATTGACAATTTTCTTTTGTTCTGTGAGGCATCCTGTACCCAACTTCAATGTGTTCATAACATCATGAATTGCTTCTGCCAAGTCTTAGGACACAAAGTTAGCCTTTCCAAATCTAAGCTATTCAGTTCTCAAAATGTGCATTCAAGCAGAGCCTTACAATTCAGCCAGTTGCTGGGCATTCAGCTTACTTTTGACCTTAGGAAGTATCTAGGGGTACCCTCCTTCACAAGAAAGCTACCAAACTTACATTTTCTCCTCTGATTGAAAAGGTTTCGTATAAACTTACAAACTATAAAGGTAGATTTCTAAGCATGGCGGAAGATATGTGCTTATCAAGTATGTCATATCTATCATCCCGTCCTATCAAATGCAATCTCTCTTGATTCCTAATGGTGTTTTGAATGTGATAGATAAGATCAAGAGGAATTTCTTTTGGAATTAAGGGGACCAGAAGAACAAGATGCACTTAATTGCTTGGGATAAAAAAAAGAGAAGGAATTGGGCGGTCTTGGATTCAAAGACCTCTACCATCAAAACATTGCTTTCAAACTCTGCTGGGGACTATTGACCAAGAATGATTCTCTCTAAATTCAATGTATTTCGTAGGAAGTACAAATATGAAGAAGGGAAATCCTAGGGTTATAAAGAAGAGGAATCGGTCAGCTGCATGGAGTGCCATATATTCAGTTTGGGATAACCTTCGCAAGGCTGTTTGGGAGTAAAATCATAAATGGTTGTGATACCAATGCATGGTGGGAGTTGTGGTCCAAGCTTGAGCAACTTCTTTTCCACTATGTTTATAAAAATCACCACCTTCTAAATAATGATGACTCTGTTGTTGATTTTGTAACTACTTTAGGAACTTAGGACAAAAGCAAATGGAATCTTTTTCTCCCTGACTGGGTTGCAGAAAAAATTCTTGAATCGCCTCATCTTGCTAATTCTTACTAGGATTGAGACTCCCTATATTGGAGAGCCACTTCTGACGACATGTCCACTATCAAGTATGCTTACAAGCTTTTAGTAGATTTTTCACACCAAAACCATGATCAACCTTGGAAAAGTTTATGGCATTGGCTAATTTCTAAAAGAGCAAAATATTTCATATAGCAAGCATTTCATGAAAGACTCCTAACTAACTCTCTCCGAGTCAATCGAGGGATAAGTGAGCAAACAGACTGCCCTTTTAAATGTCATAGAGAGGAAACAATTCTCCACACATTGAGAGACTGTGAGATATCTAATACTATATGTGGCTTTCTATTGTTAACTCTATATACTATAGTATTTTCTTTAGCGGTACATTGCAAGTGTGGTTGTACTGGAACAACCATCACAATATAGGTTCATCACCATTTCATAGATGGCCATGGATAAAAGTTTTTGGTCTAGTATGTTGAAAATTTTGGAAGAACAGATGTTGACGAGCTTTTGAAGGAAGCGGTAACCATCTTCAGTCTCTTATCCATCAATGCAATAACTTGTTGCTAGAAGATGTTGAAGGGGGAAGATTACATCATCAGATATACAACCTACTGGCTAGACTTTCAGAGGAATGGTGCCCACTGCCAAAAGGATACGTAAGAGTTGATATGGACGGTTCAATAAAACAACACTAGAGAGTAGCTGCTAGTGGATTAATTAATGACTATAGAGGACACTGGATCAAAGGCTTCTTGCAAAACTTAAGAACCTGCTCTCCTACCCTAGCAGAGATTCTCACTATACATGCAAGCCTTAAGCTATGCAAACAGATGCAATTTACTAAGGTCCTATTGTATTCTAATTCCACTAAAGCCATTCATTCCCTAAAGG
>JBAGKO010000004.1:10685874-10698231 GCA_037177275.1 Acacia concinna | reverse complement strand
AATTTCATAATTTGAAAATGCTCCAATTAAATAAAAAAGTGGGTGACTTTGTTCACTCCATACACACACACACACACACACACACACACATATATATATATAATTTTTTTTTTCAAAATGTTCATTGACTTCATTCTATACTTGAAGGATCTATTTGGTTTGATGGGAGGGGATGGATGAAAAGTGTAAGGTGTTACCTAATTTGGTTTTATTGGTGGAGAGGGGAGGTGGATGGTTTTTAATGATACCTTATTCAATTTAAAAAAGAATGAGAGGGGGAAAATAATAGTAATTTAACATTTTACTCTACCTATAATAATATTTTTTTAATTTATTATAACATATTTTCATTTTAAATTAATTTCCAAATAATATATTTTTAATATAAAAATATGTTTTTATATTAAATAAATATAATATAACTGTCATTATAATAATATTGTATTTTAAATTATTTTCACATATTTTATAATTATAGTACTTCTTAGTTTGAATATTTACTTTTATTTTAAATAATTTCTATAATAACAGTTTTATTTGTAAAAATATAATTTGTACAGTTTATATCATAATAATATTTTTTAAAGATAAAATTTTTTTTATTTAATTTAATTTAATATTTATATATATTTAATAATAATAATTTTTATTTAAATTATTTTGTAATAATATATTTAAAATTATAATATATTCTCCCAGACTTTCTTAGCTTTGGACAGATTGCTTTTGAAAGATAAGACATATTTGAGCTAAATAAGATTTTATGCACAAAGTACGAGAAAGACCCTCTTACATACTTACTTTATACTCCGCAAATAAGATCTTATTATCCCTAAATAAATTATTTCAAACAAGCACATATAGTAGGCATGTGGCTACCTCAAGGTATCAAAAAATATATAATATTTAATGATATAGTTTTTTTTTGTAATAATATCATTATTATTTATCATCATATTCTTCACATGGGCACACATAAGGTATATGGGTAAAGTGGTTCAAAATTTTAACTTCCCTCCAAAACCCCTAATTTAGTAAGGAACTAAAATAGAGGTATTGGAGAAAAGGGAATAGAAACTTTGAGGTTTCATCCTCTCTAAAATTTTGAGTTAAATGAAGGAAGGGGTCCCTTCCCTTCCCCTTTCCTCTCCTCTAGCCAAAGAGAGCCAAAAGGTCAATAAATGTTTCTATGAAAGGTATATTTAAAAAGATTTATAACTTATTAATACATTGTATGAGTAGTATTAGTCACATGTATAAGGTTAAGTAGTAAATTTGTTCAAGAAGTATAGGTCTAAAAGGAATGTTGCTCTGAAAATTTTTTTTGTTTCAATTCTGTCCAGAAAGGTTTAAAACGGAGCAATCTTACCTCTCTGTTAACCTAAAGTTAGATTTGACTTTTAAGTTTGAATTTGACAGTTGACTTTGACTTTTTTCATTTTTAAAACTTACATGGATGATAACTGAGCTAAGGTTTTAATTGAAGCGGCGGTGGATAACAATAAAAAAAACAAAAACAATCCACATTTACCCACTAATTCATTTATTATCTATAAATTACTCTGATGTGACAGTTCTCTATGTCTAGCTTCAAGCAAGTTAACCATTTTTTTATTTCTTTAAAATAAATAAATTATTATATGTGGGTAGATATCGATTTTTTTTCTTTTTATCCACTACAACTTAAGCTAAAACCTTAATGAAGTCATTGTCTACATAAGCCTTAAAAATAAAAAAAAGTTAGGGTGAGGTCCCAAGTAAAAAAATTTATTTTTTGACAAATCTTAACTAGTCCCTCAGGTTGTCAATATAACTCATCAGCTTGTCAATAATAGATTCTCAACTTGTCATAGGGACTTTTCTGATATTAATTTCCTTACTTGAGACCTCAATATAATTCTCCCAATAAGTTAAACTTAACAGTCAATATGTATTTTTACCTCACTTTGAACGTAAGTTTAACTTTTTTTTATTTTAAAGTGAGACAAAAATGCGCATTAACTTTTAAATTTAACATTTTTCATTTTTAAAACTTATGTGGATTATGACTCAGCTAAGGTTTTAGCCTAGATTGCAGTGGATAAAAAAGAAAAAAAATGATATCTACCCGTAGATATTAATTATTATTTTAAAGAAATAAAAAAAATGGTTAACTTGCTTGAAGCTGGACATAGATAACTGTCACATTAGATTATTTATAGATAATAAATTAATATCAGTGGGTAGATATGTATTGTTTTTGTTTTTTTATTTTTATCCACTGCCACTTGGATTAAAAATTTAGCTAAATCATCATCCGCGAAAGCTTTAAATATGGATTGTTTTTGTTTTTTTATTTTTATCCACTGCTACTTGGATTAAAATTTTAGCTGAATCATCATCTGTGTAAGCTTTAACAATGAAAAAAGTCAAACTTAACGATCAAATTTAACTTTAGGTTAACGGATGGGCAAAATTACTCCGTTTTAAAACTTCAAAAACAAGATTGAGACAAAAAAAACTTCAAAGACAACGTTGCTCTTAGGCCGATACTTTCAAAACAAAGTTGCTACTTAACCCTAAAATTGAATATGGTTCTTTATTTTTTCGCTCTCTCACTCAAAACCTCAATATTAACAAGCTGATGAAGTTATTTTTTTTTTTTATCAATTTGACATAAATTTAATTACTATCATTCCTTCGTTAAGGTGAGTTACTCTCTCCCGTCTTTAATATTAGACATATTTTAGAGTTGATATTAATCATAAAAATAAATTATATTTTTTTATATTTGTCAATCTTTTTATAATTTAATCCTATTGATGTTTATTTTCCTCAACAATAATTAACAATGAGAGAGAATTAAGAAATTAAAGAAGATAACTATAATGTTTTAAAAAATCATGTCATATTAACTAATTTTATTACTCTTTTTAATATAATCAAATTAGATAAACATGTTTGACAGTGAATAATTGAAAATTCTCTCTCTCTCTCTCCCCTGAAGTAAAAGTGCTATATAATAGTAGGGTCTAATGGAGTGATATCTAATAAGTATATTCCCAATATGACTGGCTAAAGTAGAGCAAACTTAATTTACTTATCAGTAAATTTTGAATTATTCATACAAAACTAAGATAACAGTTATTATAAATACGACATAAAATTTATAGTTCGCCATATTAGATTATTGATCATTACTTAATCTTGAACAATATGTAGCTTATCTCATATTCTGTCACATTATATTTTTTATAATTATTTTTTTGTGAGTGAATTACGTATTTAATAATTTTATTAAATAGAATATTTTACATGTACTATTTATTTTAAGCTTTAAATTCCATAATTTAGTAGCTCTCGTAAAAATATATTTTTTTAATTTGCTGAAAATACATATATTTTACTGCAAAAACAATCAACAAAATTAATCCTACGAAAATGGACACGATTAAGTATTAACAAGTGTTTATATATATATATATATATATATATAATCCTATTTAAATCCCTTTAAAATACTTAAATTCTAAATTAATCCTACACTTTGAACAAATCCCTAATAAACTCTATAAGCCTGAATAGGAATTTTTAAATGTGATCCCAATTATTCTAATGATTCAAAAAAAGCATAGATTCTAATGTTAGAGTTAAAAGTCGATTTATGAGAATATAGAGATTAAAATATTCATTTTTAATTTAGACATGAATATTATAGTCTTTCAAAAACATTTTAAAATTCTTAATTAAGTCTCACAGCTGATTAAGAATATATCGAAAATGTAAGTTAAATATATATTTTACTATTTTAAAAAAATTTAATTAAAATTATCTTTTGTATATATCCTGGTCATTAAAAAAAAAAAACGATTTCGACACATCCCACATCGGGTGAAGAACTTGCATCTTAAATTGAGGGATTGAACTTGGACTCAGTCTGAGTCCAATGTAACAGATTTTAACTTTATAGTAGTTAATTTAAAAATTACATGTTAATTAACTTTATAAAAAACACTAGACTAGATATTTACCCAACACCGTCATTCTTTTCCCGAGAAATGGATCATTAATTAATTTCAAATCCCTCGTTTTTGGGAAAAATAGGGTGGAAAAACGATATGCATGAACAAGTACTCCCACCTATCTAATATAAGATATTTTAACTAATTTATAAAAAATAATAAGTTATAATTAACTCATTAAATATTCATAAATTAACAATTTTTTCACTGTTACTCATTAAAAATATGTTTGAAAATTTAATGAGTGAACAAATTGAAAATGAACAACAATTATAAGGACAAAATTAAAAAATGAGTATTAATTATCTCATGGGGAATTTCATTTGAGGACTAGGCAATGAAATTAATGTCAATTAAACCCAAAATATTCTGAAATTTTAATCAAAGCCGAAGGACAAATATAAAAATAAGTTTTTGAGGTAAAAAAAAAATAATGTCATTTATCTTATGAACAAGTGAAATCCTCTTATAAACAAGTATACAACTCTTCTCTTCGTTAACAAGTGAAATCCTATAAACAAGTGTGCAATTTTGACAACTGGAAATAAATCAAGGATCATGTTTACATTAAGTTCCTTACATCCATTACATCAAGTTCTTTAATCACACATAATCATGTGTTATATTTATTCTATCTGAGTTTATAATTAAATGATAATGATTAAAAAATAGTACACGTGGTTACATGTGATTCGAGAACTTGACCTAATTATTTTCCATAAATTAATGTATTGTTCGTAGAAGGATTATACTTATTCATGAAGAGTTGCACACTTGCTTATATGAGAATTTTACTTGGTCATGAGATAAATGACATTATTATCTTTTTACTTAAAAAAATTATTTTCATTTTGGTCATTAGGCTTTGATTCAAATTTTAGAATGTTCTGGGGTTTAATTAGCATTAATTACTTACTTGGTCCTCAAGTGAAATCCTTCCATTACCTTATAAGTGACATATTATGGATAAGCTATTCTTCTAAAAATGCCCTATATATATATATATATATATTGTAAAATAGAGGAAGCAACTGATATCTTAGGTTGTGAGTACTCTTGATTAGATTTTAAATGAGATAGAGCATACAACAATTCACATTTAAGCATTAACTACATATGGGAACTGGTGAATAAGTATTAATTAATCTTCAAATAATTTATACTGTAAACTAAAATATTCTTTGAAAAGTGACTTATATAGTATGTGAAAGAAGTAAATGAAATTAGATGCCGAAACTAAGTAGAGTCTTTAAGCTTGTTTGTTATAATTTATTTAAGATAAATAAGATCTTAATTATGCACAAAATATGAGAAAGAACACTCTCACATATTTATTTAATACTTTACAAATAAGATCTTATTACTTTCAAATAAATTATTCCAAAGCACTTTCTTTCTTTGTTCCTTTCTTATTTTAGGCCATATGTAATGTTTGTTTGATTTAGGAGGATATGGGTCCCAGACGATGATTGTGGCTTCTCGGAAGGCTGTGTTTGTGTTTGTTGATAGGGGACGCCACGAAACTTAAATGGCTGCTTTATCTCCTCGTGTTTATTTCTTAGAACTTAGAAGCAACAAATTAATGGCTCCAAATATAAATCATTCGATCTTTTTTAAAAAGGTTTACTCGTATATAACAATTCTTTACACCTTTAAATAAGGATAACATTTAAAACATCGCCTATTTTGAACTAGTCAATGATGAATCAATCATCTTTCATAACTTCTGGAGAGGTGACTCGTTAGATATGTTTCATAACGAGAACATACATAAGCGTATACATGCATAAATTTGTTATTGATCAAACTCCTCTTAATTAGCTAGGTTGATGTACAATGCCTGTTAATTATGAGATAATGAATTCCAACCTCTATTTAAAAAAAGAAGAAGAAGCTGTGATTGCTTAAATTGCTTGTTTTGTTGTGGCCATTGTTTAAGAACCTGGAGCAGACTGGCCGGTCCAGCCCGGGAACTGTCGAACCGGTGCCCAAACCGATCTGGTTTGTTGGGTCAAACCGGTCTATTTTTTTTTTAATAAAATCGTTTTTTTAACTTTTTCTTAAAATTTTTTTATTAATAACCCTGAAATCTTCTTTCTTTCACCGATTTAGTTCTAGTTTGGTTCCAATTTAACTCTGATCTGACCTACTAACCCTTAACCCAATACTCCAACCATTTTAATAACCGATTCGAGTTTCAAAAACTTAGCTGTGGCCCATAATCTCTCTAATCACAAAATTGACTCTCGGCTTACATATTTGATAATCCCATGCCACAAAGTTTGACATTTGCACTCACTTGCTCCATTGAGATAACCACACCGTACGTTTTGACAAGACTATATTATATTTACAAGTTTAATTATTTAAATGAATGTGAATGTAAAGCTCGCACGTATGATGTGAATGTGAGACGAACATACATATAATTTTTATAAAACAACATGCGCCATCAATATTTGTTTTTTAATAATAACATGAGATTTATATTATTACCAGTGATCTATCTCATTATGAAGAAAATCAAAGCCTATGAAAGTCTACAATCCCTATCCTTGCCCTACGAATGACCATAACATGTGAATATAGTCATCATAGATATTCCCAGCCAGACCCTTGCGCCCTTGCCTTTGTCTTATTAATTATCCAGCATAACATATATATATATATATATATATAAACACATACACAGCCCATACTATATTCCAATTAATTAAACACGCGCACATATATATACGAAGATTATTTGTGTAATAATTATTTGAAGAAGCAGAAGAAGAAGCTGAAATAGTGTAAAACCTAACGACATGATTTCTTGTGGTCTAGCTATAGCTGTTGATTAGCTTTGACCATTATTTTAAGTAGAGCCTTCACACAGCAAGCTCCAAGTTGCAACGTGCATCGCTGTGTTTTATACAATATATATATACACACACACACACTACGTGTATATATATATATATATATAATATCTTTGCTTGCAACTGTTGAAGTTTGAAAGAGCTTTAAACAGCTTTGAAATCGGCAGGTGAGTTGCACGTGGTTTCCCCTACAGACAAAGGGAATGTGAAAGTGCCAACTTGCCTCCGCCACATATCAAAAATCTTTTCTTTATTAAAAGAATCATCAATGCCCTTAACCCTACACTTTAGAGGCATGCCTCCTTCTTAGGCACATAATAAACTATTCCTTATGCTCTCTCTAGCTATATTATTATATCCATTCTGACATTTTTTTTTTAAATAAAAGAGAGAAGACCCATTCGCATAGACATGTAGTTTCACTCAAATTTCAATTTGGTTTTTCTTTGCCAGCTTACTTTTTAATTTGGTATATCTGTGTTTTTTTCATTGAATTAAATGTTTTAATTTTGTTCATTTAGTCCAATGAATTTCTGTACAGGGGCTAACAACGCCAACAAAGTTAAAAGATCTAATTATGTTAAAAGATCAAAATTAATAATTTAATTAAGAGAAAAAACACATAAGCAACACATTAAAAATTATAGAGTAAACATATATATACATGCAAATGAGTTTTATTAAAACTAAAATTAGGTGAGTTATATCCCATTGCTTACTTGCTAGAGTTAGAATATGCTTCAACGTTTAAAGAGTACTCTCAGAATACTTACATATTATCTTTCAACAAGGTTCATTCACACCTAATCGGCAAAAACGATTTATGTTATAAATTAACTTCTTCCTAAGTAGATCCATTTTTGTTAACATTTATTATATCATTTAAAAAGCAAGTTGATGCCAAACCCTCTTACAGTGGCACTGTTTTGTTATTTAAATTAAAGGCCTGTGGGATTAAAATTATTGGGCGGTGGTGATACTGGTTCCTAATCAACGTTCTTATCTTTTAATTTGTTTAATTGGGGTCTGTAAAAGGGTAAAGAGACAAAGAGAGAGTAATCAGGGGGTTTGACCATTGACTGGGGGGGCACGTGCATTCAGAGAGGGCACTGCAACGATGATTTCGGCGACGCACGTGCACTCCTTTGTCTGGACATGCACTCTTTATATAATGATGTCTTTTAAATAATTAAATTAAATGTTGCCTCCAACTTTGTAATTTTTAATTCATCCCCTGCTTTAACTGTGCTCGACATTTACCTATCTCCCCTCATTCTTTAATAATCTCGTGCACTGTTCATTAAACAAATAAAATCCCTCCTCAATATAAAAATTGGTGATACTATTAGTATGAATAGTTTGACTTGTACGTATTGTTATACGACAATACAACATTTTAAGTTCAAACTAGAGATCATATTCTATGTTGATATGAGAATGTTGATCCATTGGTAGCATGCATGCATCTTTTTAAATAAGGATAAGGTGGAGTTTTATTCCGAAAGTTGTCAAATAAGAACATTGTTTTTGGAAGTTTTATGAAGAGTAATGTCATCCTTAAGATTTTTGAATCATAGTAATTTTTATTAGCTGTTAGCTATATATGTTATATTTGACGGTTAGTTGATCAAATATATATATATCGAGCAAGTATATCCAAATGTCATTCAATTCATTTTTATTTTCATCTTTATAAGGATCTAGCGTATTTAAAAAAAATTGAGATAATATTCTTTTTAGTTTATACGTGACAACTTCTAAGATAAAATTGGACCTTAATTCTTTTAATTAAGTATTCTATGAATCTTATGACTCATCGTAACTGAAGTAATCTTTGGGAACTCGACTCATAAAATCCAACCTTCCATGAATGCACATGATGACATCTCCCAACATTAGACATGATATACTGCTACTGTTCTAAATGTAGAACATAGTTTGCAGTGCAATTTAAAACATAATTTTAGTTATAAATTATATTACACTATAAACTAGTCCTAATTAAAGAAAATAATATAAAAAAAGTCTTATAGCTTGTCAATGACCAGTTGAAGAGTAACCATCGACAAGTGAATGAGTTACTATTGATAAATTATAGGATTTATTATATTATTTTTTAACTGGAACTTTGGTGTCATTTTCTTTTTCTTTTCTTTATTATTTTTTTTTGTAAAGTCATAATGTCTTCAATTCATTTTCAATTTGAGACTAATCTTAGTCATGTCAGGAACATAAGATTAAATCCCTCACAACAAGTACATTTTTCAAGTTTTAAATTTGTGCTATCCTTCCTATAAAGTAAGACCACTCACCATGTCAACCAACATGCAGTAACTTACAATATATTACTGTTAATAATTTAAATAAGTGTAAAAATATTTTCACCACTTCGAAATGGAAAAAATTTGAAGTATGCAAAATTTTTTTATTTTGTTTAATTGTTCGAATAAATCAAACATGCATCACAGTTGCAATGGGATTTTGGTGAACTTAACAGGAGCTGGAAGATTGGTACCGTTCTAATGTTCACCAACTTGTTTGAAAAAGTTGTATGAAGCATAGGCCTGGTTAATAATGTTCGAAGCAGAGAACAAAAAGCCCATATGTCTTCCACAGTCACATAGTGTAAACTCTTCCAACAATTTTTAACACAAGCTACAAAGATTGATTTTTCTGAATTGTCAAAGTCTAACATATTAAGCCTCTTCACGTGGTCCAAAACAAAACCACAAGCCTCTTATTGGGCCTTATCCTAGTTGAATGGGCTGTGAGATTAATTATTATTCCCCTTTTTATATATATATATATAAGAAAAACATGCAAGTATTGACAAGGTAAATTCTTTAATCAAGACAGATAAAGGTTGAGTATAGTGTAAGGGGTTAGTTCTTCACAATGTGGCGAATTAATGTTCTAATCTCATTGAAAAATGTGCTCATATTTAATGTTTGACACTATCTAAAATATGATTGTTTTCAATAAAAACGTATATGTGTCTATAAAAAAAAAAAATCTTAAATCAGGCTTCTCTCCTTTACTATCTAAAACTACATTGTTTAGGGGTAAAATATTAATGTTGAGCACTAATTTTTTTAATAAAGTACTAGTGTAAGATTTAGAGCCCAGAAGGATTTTTCTAATAGCACCTATTATTTTAGAATAATTTTATGTAACACAGTGTTTAGCATCCCTCACCCAGAAGTAAATATCAATATATTGACTTGGAACTTTGACGAGGGTCATTATAGTTTGGTTAATAATGTGGTAGCCCAAAGAATTGAAGAATCATCCATAGTTTTACCCTTTTGCCCTTACTTTTTATGTTTTTGTAGGTTTTAGAGTATGTGGCAATCAAGCAGTTCTTTAATAGACACTAGTCTTTCGTTATTACTGGAAGTTGTATGTAATATTCCTTTGATCATTTAATTTGTTGGGCGCTTTAATTTGATCATCATTAATTAGTTTGGGTTGCTATAATAGTTATCTACTAATCATAATATATACTACATCCGTTTCTATTTACAAGACCCAGTTGACTTTTTCAGAGAATCTTAAGAAAATCCTAAAAAAACTAATTACATTACTTTAAGGTATTAAAATTTATCGTTTTTTTTAAATTATATTATTTGACTTATGAACTAATATATAATGTAATAAAATATGATATATGATATGATTAAATAATGTAATTAACTTTCTTAGAATTTTTTTAGGATTCTTCAAAAAAGTCAACTGGGTCTTATAAATATGAACGGAAGGAGTATATCAATTATTATGTCATTTATTAAGCTAAGTAGTGTCCTCGTACGTATGTGGAGTGGTTCACCTTACCCTTATTTTTTTTTTAATACCTGAACACCTTGCCCTTGATTATATTACTTGGAATTGTTGTTAATGTTCAAAATATTCACCAAATTGTTTGAAATACACTTTTGAGTGATTGGAATTGTTCAGGTATTAAAAAAAAAAAATAAGGGAAAGGCGAACCACTCCAAATACGTACGAGGACACTACTTAGCTTAATAAATGACATAATAATGGATCTATTTTATTTTATTACTTAAAATAGTCGTACTCATACTTTATATGAAGCATGAGGTCTCAAACAAGACATCTAGAGACGTATTATCGAAAAAGGGTAAAAAACTAGGCATGACTTCGTGCGGTATCTACATAATAATATATCAAAATAAATAAATAGAGCAGGCCAATATTTCGAATAATATATATTAATATAAAAGCTAAACGAGGAGTAACGGTTAACGAAGACTAGTGCCTGATGATGTGAGGATTAAATAAACTCAAATTAGTTGATAAATAGTCGTTAAAGTATCACGTAATAATTAAGTTGATTATTAATTGGTCCCCAAATAAAAAACTGAGTGTTTACTCATATAAGAATGTTTGACAGACATATTAATCATTTTATTATTTTGAATTTCTTAAAGTACTTTAAGGAGTGGAATGAAGGTTTTTTTCTTTTTGAAAAAAAAAACTGAGTTTACTAATCATTGTTTCACTAAACTAGTTAATTTGAATTTTGTTGATTGCTTACTTTATCACGTTATCTATATATTAACTAACAATTGAGATCCAGACATGAAGTAATAATTCAAATTATTGATATATATTTAACAATTGACGAGTCATATATACGCTGTGCCAAAATCTGACGCATCTGGGTCTTGAGAAGGAACAATATAATTATTTTTAACTTTTGGAACATAGCAATTATATATATATGCCTCCTGTCCCCTTTCTCTCACTCTTTTAGTCTTTTATACCTCATTTGGTTCGGGGAAGAATTTTTGTGGGAAGTGGAAGTGTGAAACTGGAAATAGAAGTGAAAGTAGAATTAGAATTGGAATTAGAATTATAATTGGAATTGAGTTAGAAATTGACTTTAAAAAGATTGTTTGGTATATAGTTACACGTTGAATTAGGAATATATTATTATTTTTTATTTAGATAAAATTAATGAAAGATAATTTTGCCTTTATTAAAAATAGGATACAAAACTTTTTGTTAATCACGAGCTTAACATAGCTGGAATTTAATTATTTAATTAGATTTTTTAAATAATCAAAAAGTTTAATTTTTGATAGAGTTGGGCAAAATGGTTGGCCCGCATCCGCCTGTGGGCCTAGTGGTGCGGGCTTGTGCGGCCCATACTTCCGCGGGTTGAAATTTACCCAACCTTAACCCGCACTGCAGGTTTGCGAGCTAGGTTGGCCCACTTTTTTTAAAAAAAAACTTTTTTTTAATATGATTAAAAATTTAAAACTTATATATATTAGTTATCAAATTTGTTTTCATAGTATCAATTATTTTACTTATAAATATTTAAAAAATAATTCACAATTCAAGAGATAAAGTTATTAAATTTTTTAAAGTTTACAAACAAAACATTAAATCATCTTTAAGTAATCAATGTATAATAATATAGTACTAAAGAAGAGAGAGATTGAGAGTTTTTTCTCTTTAAAATTATAAAA
>JBAGKO010000004.1:10665667-10676077 GCA_037177275.1 Acacia concinna | reverse complement strand
AGTTTACAAACAAAACATTAAATCATCTTTAAGTAATCAATATATAATAATATAGTACTAAAGAAGAGAGAGATTGAGAGTTTTTTCTCTTTAAAATTATAAGATATTAATGTGGAAGTGTAAAACTTATAAGATTTATAATATAAATATTTTTTTAAAATATATATATGCGGGCCAACCCGCGAACCCCGCGTTAGGCGATGAGGGTCTGTGTGGCCCGCTCATTCGAAGGTTGAGAAAACTTCAACTTTAACTCTGTCCCAACCCACAAGCTCGTGAGTTGAGCCTGGGCCCGTTTTCCGATTCTAATTTCTGATGGTGTGTATGGAGGGAGACATGTGATAATAAAGCGGCTTCACGAAAACTAGCGATGTGAAAGATTAGTCACGGCTACCATGATAAAAGCCTGCCCCACAAAAGAAAGATGATGCTGATTAATTTTTGTAAGGGGGGAATACAATAATAAAAATAATAATTGACACACACACGTATATATAATAATGAGATCATCTTCTGACAAAAACAAAAAAATCATGAATGAATCTATGTTTCTTTTCTTTTCTTTTTTTCTTGCCAATATGAATCTATGTTTTAAATCTTTCAGTAAGGATGATTATCATGGGAGGGACTATTATCATGATTATGCATAGTTAACTAAAATTAATTGTATTGGAATAAAATCATAAAAAATTTAAAATATATGTTTATATTGAAATAGATTATGAATTTATGATTACTACATCTGTGAAAGGCTATTTCTAAGAGTCTAGGTGCGTTTGGATTAGACTTTTGAAAATAGCTTATGGAGAAAAATAACTTTTTTAGAGTAACTTATATGAAAACTTCGTTTTGGGAAAATTGAGAGTGTTCGGATAAATGTTATCAAAATAGTTTTTTATAGTAGTAAAATGACAAAAAATGACATTAGCTTTTATAATAATTATATGTAAAGGCTATGATGTAACATAAATTATTTTTATATTAAAATTTCATAATAAATACTAAAATTTAAACAAATTGGAATACAAAATTAAAATTACAACATTAGTTCATATTAATATGACAAAAATTAGCCTAACATAAATATTACCAAAGGTCCGAAGAAAAAATTGAAGTTAAAATCTATTATAGTGAATGCAATCATAAACCATAAATGCAAGTTTATTGCTTTCATCCGATGATCAAAACGTCAATTTTATATCCCTAAATAGCCATACAACCCTCCATCACCAGCCAATGCGGTAACTCTAGCATGGCCAACGCTCTCAGTGCGATTAAGTGGGTGGTTGAGTGGGTGTAAAAAGCTCCATTAAGGAGCGTTTCGGTGAAATTTAAGAAGCTTTTAAATTGTGGGTGTTTAGGTGGGTGTGTGGATGTACATGAACTTTTTATCAAAAAGCCCATTCTCAAAAAATTCCATCATAATAAAAGTATACTTTCTATTCTAATACAAGTCACTTTTTTTTTCTGAAGTCATTTTTCATTTGAAGTCGCTACACAAACGAACCCTAAGACTGACGGAACGACGCCGACTCCAAGCATGAGCCGCCAGTCCAGCCATTGTGGTAGCTTAGAGAATGCGAACTTGGAGATGTATCCTAGCAATACTTGTTTTATGTCATCGTTTGTTCGTGATCGAAGGAGGAGGAGGAAGAATGAGATTAATTAACTCAGGGAAGGAGGTGAGGAATCCACGAGAGAAGGTGGGGGAGACTTTAGCGGTGTAGACGGGGGCGATCATGAGAGCATAACCGACGTCGATGCCAGCGATGAAACGATCGAACATGAGGAAGGCGTAGTTTGGGGAGAAGCCCATGAGGATGGCACCTGCGAGAACAATGGTGTAACGACGGCCAATCCACTTGGAGGTTCTTTAGCAGGCAAGAGAGTATCAAAAATAGTAAAATGGAGAGGAGGAGAGAGACAATAAAATATACCCTTCACCCACCATAAAAGCAAGAAAGGCTAGCTTATGGAAAAAGCTTATTTAGGGGTGAAAAAAGTTAGTTTGGGTTTAAAATAATTTTTGCAAAAAATGAGGGTATTGTGATATTTTTTTCCTCAAAAGTTAGTTTAGTCAAAAACCGACTTTTTTATCATGGTATCCAAACAGGCACTAAAAAGTTGAACCAAATGGCACCGTAGCCTCCACTGCCATTTCTCATCATTTTATTTCCATTGGATATATTCAGCTCATAAATATTACCCATGATTCATTAAATATTGGGAGAATGGCATTTAGGTCATAAATAAAGGAATTAATTATTTAATAAGTCCCATAAGTTGTTAATGTTATTACTCAAATTGTTAATGGTCACTACTTAGTTGTGCCTGGGGACCTTTCTGATATTAGTTTTCTTTCTTGGGATCTAAATGCCATTTTCCCTTAAATATTTTAATTTAATAAGAGTAGTTTTGATATTGGAAAGTATTTAAATATTTTTTTTTCTAACCTAATTGCAATTTTTTAAAGTGGAAATTCTGTAAAATCATTTATTTTTGAATAGCAAATAAAAATTATATCATGACATTTCCATGACTATATTTCTTAAATTACTTTTTTAAATCTAACCCCGGCCTCTATTTTGCCCTGTAACAATATTCACAACATTTTCAGGTCTATACACCACTAGACAATTTAGTTGAGAAAGGTTAGATTCGAAGACATACATACTTTATATTGCTATAATTTTCTTTAGACGTGATGAAATTCAAACTTTCAATTTTCAAATAGGAAAAACAACGGTCTTCTAATCCTCTTGTCTTTTTTGTATCTTTTTACCAAGACCGTGCTGCATCATATTACCCAAGTTTGTAAAACTCCTTTTCCTTATAATCTTAATTAACTAAGCATTTTGTCAAAGTACCATCCAACCACTATCATGGTTAATAAAATGCAATAAATATGTTACTTTTGTTAACAATGATAAAAAAGGTTTAAAACTATATTTTTAAAAGGATTATCATTATTAAGAGGATAAAACCCCCTTAATAGAAATTCAAATATAAAATTAGGCTTTTGAATTTCTCTAAACCCTTAACAGATATTCATTCTAAAAAAAGACTCTTAAACTAAATAATACTTCTTCATCTAATAGAGTATATATGTTAAACCAAAAGGTGAATCCACAAGTTTTAAAACACAATGCCAAGGCCTCTAGGCCACCCAAAAGCATAAAAAATTATCTCTAATAATAGAGAAATCAAAGGTATACATTTAATGCATGAACTATCCAAAATAAATTAGAATATGCAAGATGAGCTCTAATATAATAATATACAATATCCTACATAACCAAAAATTCATTTCAATTTCCAACCATTTTTCTGATTTCATTTTATTTTAAATTGTAATTATTTCCTTAATTTCTCTCTATATATGTTTTAAAAATTCACTATTATTAATTTATAATTTCTCTTAATTTTATAAATCATATTTTAAATAAGACATTTTTTATACATAATAAATCCATCTCTCATATTTAATTATTTCTTAACCGTAATTAAATCCAAATATAAAATTTTAAGATGTTACAAAGTTTTTTTTTTGCCAAAGATGTTACAAAGTTGCCATAATATATTTTGCATCCTTAAACTATATCAATGTCATCACGTGTAAGTAGAATTTGTTTAATTGTCTCTTTGTCCACTATGATTTACATATATGAGAGCTCTTAAATGGATGTCAAATCACAATTCTTAATTTTTTCCCAACAACTCTCCTTACAAAACTGATGTTGAGAGGCTGTTTGGTAAAAGTGAAAATATGTCTGGCTGTTAAATTGATGTTCTCGATTGGAACTCATGTTCTCACCTGCTTTAAAGTTCCCTTAAATATGGAAAGATAAGTTTTTATCAAAATTGGGAGTAACACATCTTCCTTTGCAAGCAGGAAAATCTGAAAGACGAAGTGTCTAATCTCTATTCCAACAAGGAACATAGAGATGGAGACCGGGGACTTCACTTTGACTATCTATATATGTACTGATATATTGCAGAATGCTTGACTCCATAGCGATTCAAACACAGTACCTGCCGAGGAATTGCCCCTAGCAGGGGATGGGTGTGGATCGTTTTAGATTTTTGCTGTTGCATGTTGGGGTTTGGAGGCTTTAGATTAATCTTGTCAAGTAAATTTCAATTTGAATTTCATCAATAAATTTATATTTTCTCAATAAATTGAATTTCACTCTGCCATAGAAACATTCTTATTTCATTAATAAATAAAATAAATTTAATTCAACATTTTAACAAAAAGCAATCTTTGTTTGGATAAACTCACTTTTAATTATTTAATAAATGCAAGGGTTATTATAATTTATATTATTATTTAATATTTGTATTTAATTTTTTATTATTTACTCAACTTGGTCAATGTTTATACCCCACATTAAAACACAATATAAGTTATATTATTATTTATTATATTTTATTTAATCCTTCAATTTTCCTCTTTCCTCATAACCATTTTTATTTCCTTCGGAAATTTTTTAAAAATGGTTTTTATTTTCATTTTAACCTAACTTAATTTGACGGGGTAAATTAGGTATTTTACATTATCTTCCTAAAGGATTTTTTTTTTTACATTATCTTCCCACACTCACCTTTCCATTTTGGAGTAAGGTGCGCTATCACCTCAAACTATTTTTGGAGGTTTAATCAGCATCCTAAACTAATTATGGGTGCAATTTTGACTCTGAAGTATTAAAAATGGAGCAATTACCACCCCAAAATAACATACCCATTTAATTCCTAAATTACATTTCATCATCTTCATCCTCTTTTTATTCGAAAGTGTATCATTTTCATCAAATGCAGAATTCTTCTCTCTTCCCTTGTTGAATATACCTATATATGATTGAAGAAAAGTAAAGATTAAATAGAACCATGCATTACTTCAGGCGCAATTGTCTTCTTCCATACATTTATTTCCTCTAAATTGCCTATTCTCCTTAATCAATATCATCAATCTCTTTCCCATTTACTCTTGGGTCATCTCCAACTTTGGTAATATATTGTATCGCTAGACAATTATTTATTTCCTTTGCCTTTGATAATTCCTTTACCTCTAATATGCGTCATCAAGGGAGGAAGGAAGAATTGTGCCTTTAATAAAGATGATGAACAATAATTTAACAATATGTTTATGTGTATATTTTTTTGGGAGTGATGTTTGCCCCATTTTTAATACTTTACGGACAAAGTTGCATTTATAATTAATTTAGGGTATTAATTACACATCTAAAAATAGTTACAAAATATTTGATTTTCTCTCAATCTATTTTCCCTTCGTGTGTCTACCAAACATCACACCCTTCTAAAAATCCCCTCCTCCCAATTTTTCCTTCCCTCCTCAACAAATCCGTCCCTAGTGTTTTATTGATTCTCCGTTCCCCAAACTCTACAGCATCAATCTTAGTTGTATAATTTTCTTCATTTTTATCTGAAAGTATTATTAGTACCAGGGTTGCCATTTTTCTATTGAATATGTAAATGGCAAAAGAAACAAACTTTTTTGGCCGTGTTCCCCACAGCAAGCAGAGGAAAAGTCCAAAGGGGGCCGCCCTTTTCATCTCTCTCTCTCTCTCTCTCTCTCTGTAAAAAACGAAGCAAATTATTAGTAATAAAAAAACACTAATACATAGTATAACACAACTTTGAAAATTATTATACGCCGACTCTTCTTTTTCCCCAATTCTTTCACACCATCTGGTCCTTGAATAACACCTCACGGCCACATCAACACATCATCAACAACAACCTCTTCCTTCTTGTTCCTTTTGTTCTCTCTCTCTCACTTGTTGCTTCATCTTCGTCCTCAATCCTCATTCACCATTAGCAGCCAAACATCAGAATTGGGGAAGCTTGGAACAATTAAAATTATGGATTCCCCCACCACCATCACCCAAACAGGGAAGATATATGTTGCAGTGGGTAACGATCTTCAAGATGGAATCAAAACCTTGAATTGGGCTCTCCATAAATGGAAATCTCATCCAATTTCCGTTGTTATTCTCCATGTCAATCACAATACTTCCAAAGACCATGTTCATACCCCATGTAAGTTCCTCACCAGAAATTTTTCCTCTCAAGATTAAGTGCCCTTTGAATTCAACTGGGTTTTCTCTTAGTTCTGTGATTCTGTTTCAGTTGGGAAGCTCCCAGCAACATCTGTGAACGATGAGCTGCTACCAGCTCTCAGGAAACAAGAACAAGATAAAATCCAAAAACTCCTTTCCAAGTATATATCTTCCTGTGGCAAGGTTTGTAAAAAAATTTGTTGCCTTTAGTACAGTCGTTTCCCTCCAATGTATCTTCTTCTTCATCATCTGTTTCTGCATATTAATTACAGGTGCCGGCTGAAATACTTGAAGTCGAGAAATTTGATGAACCTATCCAAAAACGAATCGTAGACATGATTATTGGTCTGGAAATAACCAAACTTGTTATTGGATTTTCAGTGATGAAGCCCTCCTGGTATTATTACTTTAATCTTTCTTTTTTCCCTCCTCAGAGAAAAAGTCTGACCAGGATTTAATTTTCTGGATTGTTTATTTCTCTGTTCTTGTGGTGTGTGTAGGAAATCACGAGGTGCCATAAGTGGATTGTTCTATATTCATCAACATAAGCCTGGATTCTGCGAACTGTTCATCTTATGTGGAGGGAAGCAAGTGTTCGTGAGAGGACAGAACGATGAGAAGATCATGGAGGACGATAATGGGGTTGTGGTTACCAGAATCAGAGACAAGATAACATTTAAGGATTGGTTAGAGAAAGTGTTTCCTGAGAGAAACAGCATAGATTCCCCAGATTCTAGAATATCTCGTGGATCAGCAGGAACAACTTCTTCTTCTTCTTCTTCATCAGCAAGTATGGAATCTCCAGGTTCACAACAGAACCAGTGGGAAATCTACCTTGAAGAGATTGAAACTTATTTCCAGGAGTTGTGTTCTTCTAACATGAATATCGACGAACAAATTAGAGTTGAGCAACAAGACGGTGACGTCTCGGGGATTAGTGGAATTCAGCTAGATGATGTCAGTGAACAGAACAATTCTAAACTGGTAATTGATTTAGTAGGGAAAAATAAAATGGTTTCTTACAGATATTTTTATGGAACATGTGGTGATCAATTTTCCTCTAAAAAGCTATCTACTTTGTTTTTTTTCGCTTTGTTTCTCCTGAGGAGTAGTTAGATCATGAATCATGCTTTAGGGTAATTATTATTTACACAAAATGTTAAGAAAAGGGGTTTGTGTGTGAAAATCAGAAATAACCTTCTGGTTCGAATGATTTTGTCTGGGCACTTTTTCTTCTGATTCTCCAGTTTGACTATGTTGCCTTTTGATTTTTCTACATGGGACCCATTAAGAATTGGGGTACAGAGGAAGGTCCAGACTATATGGGCACTGTTTTACCCCCTCTAAAATTCTTACTTCTTACCAATCAAAAGGGATTCATAAAAGGGCATTTCTGTTTTAAGCTAATTATAGTTTTGTTTATAAATATAATTAATTCAAAGTTATGAGTACTTGTTTTTAGAAAGAAAGTGGTTTAACTTGCATCTTTTTTTGCCAGAAAAGAATTGAGATACTGAAAGGAAAATTGGAGGAGGCACATAAGATGATCCAACTGAAGAGGAAAGAAGCTAAGGATCAAAGTGATAGACATGCAAAAGCTGAGTGGGCTACTTGTTTATGCAATACTCGGGTACTTGCTAATTTTTTTTTGGTTCCATATGCAATTTAGTAGGAGAAACTTAAAAAGCTGCCCTTTTACTCTCAAATATGGAATTTTTTTTTAAAAAAATCTTTTAGTTTTACATCTAGCACAGAGAATTTTCTTAAGTGTATATAGTGTCTTAAAATAATTTGTGGTGCATTTAACACACTTAAAAGTATTTTATTTTTAGATGCATATATATTCATCACTTTAAATATTTTTTGCTTAATTTTACACTTAAAATTCAAGTAATTTAGAATGTTGGGTACACATGAAAAATACTCAAAGTATTAGATGCAATAAAAAATAATTTAGGTGTACCTTAACCTTATTTTTAAATAAAGTTAATATGTCACAATTTCTTATGGGTCATAACGTAATAATATGGATCTAATATTCTCCGTCCTTTTTTCTTCATTTAATAAACTCTTCAATTTTACACACGTTCAATCATAATTACTCTTACTACTCTTATGGTCCAAGTCTTACATGTCTGCTGGCGAAAAAAACAAAACAAAAAAGGGTCTTACATAACTTCTTTTTTTTGGCCGAACCAAGTCTTAAATGATTGCCGATGCTGTCGTTGTTATTTTTCTGATGAATTACTATTTTTTTTTATTATATGTGGTTGAGATTAAATTTGAATTGGGTGTCATATAGAGCACTAACTATACTATAAACCCTAAAAGCGGTTGGTCTGGTGAACTACTATTATTAATTTTTTTGGCTCTTCATAATTTGATAACGTTGATAATTTTTTTTATATATTATTAACTAATATACGTTTAGCATGTTTATGTATGGTTGCAAAAATATTAACACAACAAATAATTTTATATTAAACCAAATAATATTTACCAATTATTTTCCACTAATACAAATTAAAGTGCTTATATGGGTAACTAATAACTATACGATCAAGGTGTCTTTTTTAAAAAAAGAAAAGTTACCCATAAATTTTAAGCCATGAAACTTGCTTAAAAGAATGTCAAGTCTTTTTCAGTACTCCATCAAATTATCATGGACAGCTAAAAATATATTATAGTTAAACCCCGAATTCTATAACAATCCTAAAATGTGGAAAACAACCTAGAAAGAACTAAGATTAACAATTTTATTTTTCCGCCTAACTAATACCCAGTCCCAAATATAAGCACTGGAACCAAATATTCCCTCAGCTCTTTAATATTTAACGTATTTTAGGAGTTGATTTTTGAGATAATTATAATACTTAATTTTTATATTTATCAATATTTTTATAATTTACTCCTATGCTGTCTCAACTATAATAAAAAAAAAAGAGAGAAAAGAAAAGAATTAAAAAAAATAACTTAAGTGCTTTAAAAATTTAATATATCTTATATTAAAGAGTCAGGAGTGATAAAGTAAACTTTGCCTCGATCTATCTACTTCTCTTTGATAAGCTACACTGCTCTGTGGCCAATTATGATAACATTAGCATGCAAATTTTGCAGGCTCAAGAACTTGAAGGCAAAATAAAGGAAGAGATGAATATTAAGGAGGAGTTGACAAAAGAATTGGAAGCAGAAAAGGAAACCATATACGAAACCAGACGTGACATTGAAGAGAGCAGAAAAAGGTTAAGCTCATTGTTGGAGCTTCAATCGGAGCTCTCAAACAAGCTTCAAATATCCACACAGGCAAGGTCACAAGACGAAATCCAACTGGAGAATGCGGTGAATACCAGGTCGGAGATGGTGGCCGACATAGACCATCTTAGGAGACAGAGAGACGTGCTTTACAGAAGGATTGAGTTCTGCAAAGATAAGGATGCCATAGGAATGGCTGCCAGGCTTACTGAACCTAGTTTGAGTTTTAGAGAGTACACGGCGACTGAGATCAGGTTGGCCACCGATGACTTCTCCGACCGCCTCATGTTGAAGTCCGGTGGTGCCGACAGGACCAATGTCTACAGAGGAAAGATCAATCATTCCACCGTTTCCATCAAGATGCTCACTTCCCCTCATGACTTGTCCCCACATGAATTCCAAGAGAAGGTAATTTGTTAGACTTTCTTATAATTTATTTTTTCTCAATATTTTTAAATAAATTATAGGGTTAATATAACTTTTGGTCCTTTAAATTTAACTAAATTTTGGTTTTAGTCATTAAAGTTTGAAATTGGTGGTTTTAACCACTTAAATTTACTTCATTTATACGGGTTAGTCCCTAAAGTTAGAAAATGAGTTGATTCTACATTTGACGGTATTAATTCATCTTGCATGGTACTGATATTGTCAAAGTAGCATATATGACATACTTAGTAGGACATCTGACATGATAAATGACATTATTTTAGTTATTTATAAGCTAAAACTTTAATTTTTTTAAAAAATACAACCACATATCATTACAATTTACAAGTAACAAAAATAATGTCATTTATTACGTTAGCTTTCTTAATAAGCTTGTCACATAAACTACTTTAATAATATTAATGTCATGTCAGATGAATTAACAACATCAACAAAAGGATTAAGTTCTTTTCAAATTTCAAGAATTAATTGTTATAAACGGATTAAACTTTAGGGATCGAAACCATCGATGTAAAACTTAAGCCAAAACTAAAATTAGGTCAAATTTGAATGAACAAAAGTCATATTAACTCTAGATTATATTAAAACTGCATACAAGAAAGTATTTTTTTAAGACATACTCACATCAAGT
>JBAGKO010000004.1:10644244-10654551 GCA_037177275.1 Acacia concinna | reverse complement strand
GTGTGGTTGGGTATGGATGTGGTTGTAATTGTGAACGTGGTGAGGGGTTGTTGATTTTGCTGCTTTTCTGGGTGAGTCTCAGTCAGGAATGATGATGGGCAGCAACCCATGGCTGGAATGAGTACCACAACCTTGTCTTCTAAGGGATCGCACAAACTATAGATGACTAACAGTTGATACGGATGCTAATGCTATTTGGTATTTGGGAGGCAGCAAGGAGCTGGTTTTTGTTCTTCGTGTGGTTGTTCTGACTTCTGAGTCTGAGAAGACGGAGTGGTCTCTTTTTTTGGCAATGACAAATCACCCCGTCATCAACCCGTGCCACCTTGTAAACCATCTCCCAGCCATTTGTCATTTTCAATTGTCAACACATCATTTTAACAGAGACCGTTAGGGTTCTATTTGGGAAGGGCTGATGTGCCCCAATTTACATACTTCCAAGGCAATTTTGTCTCAGGCAAAATTGCCCCTGAAGCAATACTTTAAAGGTAAAATTTCCCCTTTGCCCTATAAAATATATGTGGTGGAGCCTTCCCAGAGCTGTATTGTGCAACGGCATGTGGGGAAGGAATTTCAATCCATCAAGACCAATTTTGCTCAGGTTTCATGCTGAAGTTGAAAGATGGGGATGTGTTATTGGCTGAAATATGGGCATGCTTAACAGGTTTGAAGCAAGCTTAGAATTTGGGGATAAGAAATTTGACTTGTTCACAGACAGCTTGGAAGCTATGTGGGGAAGGTTGTGAAGAAATTCATTAGCATCAAAGTCTAGTAATGGAGATCCAAAGTTTGCTAGAAATGAGTTGAAGTGTTGAGATTCAACATATTTCAAGAAGCCTGAATCTTACAGCAGACAACCTTACGAAGAGGCTCTCTCATTGGAGCCAGGATTTTACTTCATCCAAATAATTGAAGAAGCTCCGGTCCAACATGAACTGCGCTACTGTTTTTATTTTTATTAATTTCATAGTTTGATTTGTTCTACTTGCTTTCAGTATGTATCGAAAAGAAAAACGGAATATATATTATATATAACATGGATATTTATTCACATTCAGTATACCCCATCAATCATCATCTTATAATTTGAGTTAATTTTACAAAAACATTATATCTTCTTCTTCTTTTTCAAAAAAATGGGTGCATACTAGGGCAACATTGAATACAAGAACCCCAATATAGTATTTTATAATTTAATTTTTAAAAAATTTATTTGTATTGCAGTTTTTAACACTCTAAATTTTATTTATTTATGTTTAAAATAACAGTTTTTTAAAATATGAAATCTAAACCATCTATTTTTAAAAAAAAAAAAATCTAATGGTGGAGATGAGATTCTGAAAGATTATGAGGGAGATGCTTCTAAGAGGATTCGGACACCCCGTAACATGGGAGGTTTCATGTCAGTGGTAAAATAGAGAAACTTTCAAATTAAAAATTTATCAACTTAAATTATTAGTTTTTACCATAGTTTATCTGGAGTTTAGCTAATAATCAAACTTTATTCTTCCTTCAATCCTACGAAGAGAAGAGCGTCTATCCAGATCCCTTAACATTGCCTTCTCAACTAGGCTCAGAGAATACCTTGATTGATGTAGGCGATAGCAAAGCTATAATTTATACTCAGGTGATTGAATCAATGAAAATCAGAACTGACGCATGGACAGTTAAATTATTATCTCAAGCAGCTTAAATATGTCCTCTCGGCCATTAATATCCATTCAATCTACCTAAATCGGTGTGACAAACGTGATGGAAGGTGAATTGACTTCTTCTGAAGTTTCTCTGATGAAAAAGCAAAAAAAAGGCAGTCAATGAAGCTCTTCTTGCAAAGCAGGTTTGGAGAATTATTTCTTCCTCATAACCTTCTCTTCTTGCTTCCACCTTAAAGATCAACCACTTTGATCTCTCGGATCCTGCCATTGTAAGGATCCCTATAATGCTTCCTGGATTGGAAAAGGATTGATCAATAATAATACTGATTTAATTGTTAAAAAAATACATACTAGACAATAGGTACTGGGCTTCCACTTCTTTAAGCCATCGTCTGTACAACTAGATCATAGCTACGAGAGAGAGAGAGAGAGAGAGAGAGAGAGAGGGCGCATTCCTCTATCTTTTTTCAATTAACAATACTCTTTGATATGGAATGGAAACTTTTCTGGATCATATCTGATTTAAAGGTGGATTTTTTAAATGCCTTGGTGAGTTCCATCCATGCTTTTACCTTATGGAAGTTTCTTTGGCCCCTCTGGCTGTGAGTTTAAAGAATCTTTGGAGCATATATTTGTCTCTTTTTTCTTGGAAGAAGGGAAAGAGTCCTATTAAGGATTTTCTGCTGGCATGCCTAGATAAGAGGAGGTCTCGGCTTCACAAGAATGTGCCCCTCCTTCACTCTTCTCAGCCTCCTTTGGACATTTTATGAACTGGGAAGCAGAGTTCCAACCTCCATAGATTTTCATCCCAAAATCTTAATCTTCTTGTCATTCTTTTCCTCCATTACTGTTACTACTTCTCCCCCCTTTGTTACATAATAATTGTTGTCCGGTATCTTATGGAACATTTTAACATGTTTTAATGAATACCATTTTGAATTTCTCAAAAAATATAAAAAATCCTTCCTTCAACCCTAAATAAAATTTAGCATAGTCAAATCAGAAAATTGTTTGTTAATCCTCCATAGGTGCCCATTCAGATGTTTAACTCTAATTTAAACAGTCCAAATTTAAGTTTTAATCTATAATTTCTTACATGATAAATTACTTCATGGCTATATTATCTTCACTTTAAATTTATATATATATATATTAAAAATTATTTAAAATATAAAAATTAAATTAAATCTAATATGCACAGTCCATAAACTGGACAATCTTAAATTGGTAATGAACACATAATTCAAATCAAAAGTTATGAGCACAAAATGCACTCACATGGTGCTATCTTCTATCTTAAATATAAAACTTAAACAACTTATTTTTTAAAATATTAAAAAAGAAAAATAAATTACTTGGACATATTATATACTTTATAAGTTTGAGAAAATAATTGAAAATAAAAAGACAAATTTAAATTGGGGATGATAAAAAAGCTTGGTGGTCCCAGTAACCTGATCTGGTCTGTTGGTAAGGAAAAGTTTGGCCCAAAGCAATACCTGACCAAACTGGACTAGATCGGACCACTCAGGTCGCACTCGACTTCAAACCAAGGGGTAAAACCCCTTGGTCCAGTCCAGTTCGGCCCAAATTTTTTTTAATCCCTAACCTAAAGCCCTAAACATGAAATTAAGCTATATGACTATCTATTATTCTAGTATACCATATTATTCTTCAAACTTTAATATTACTATTAGCTATCATGTCCCACTTATTGCATCTTTTGTGTATTATGCAATATGTGTGTTTCTTTTCCTTTTTTTTATGCACTATGTGCTTTTTTATCTATGTTTCACCCTTTTATATCTTCATTGAGATTTTGCATGTTGTCTGATTTCTTATTTTATGCGGCATAATAGTTATATTCTCTTTTGATGAAAGTATAATTCTATTTTCGGGGGTAGTGTAATTATATAATAAATTCAGAAGTCTTATGTTTTTTTTTTTGAATGTGAAATCAAGTTTATTTGTTTTTACTTTCTCATTATGTAATCATTTTGTAAATTTTATATTATAGAAAGTACAAATATTTTACATTATAGATCTCCATCATTATATCTCAATAATGTCAACAAGTATTACAAGATTTTCAAGAAGTATATTAAATATAAATTAGATCTCTATAATCTGTTATTTACTTCTATAGTTACATGTAATATAATAGATATGTTATTACTCGTTTATTTATTTAATGGTCTGTATCGAAGGACCTTGAATATTATTGAACATTATTATGAACTTATGACTAAATTTTAATGATTGTGATGGCTTTTTTTTTTTTTATGATAATAGGCATTGTTATAGTTTTAATAGATTTAAATTTTACCTCGTAAAAATTTCAAAAAAAATCGGGATATGGACTGCCAGTCCAGCCCAAGTTCAGGATGGTGCTGGACCAGACCAAACCTTAAGTCAAGGCCTAACTCGGTCCGGTCCATAATTAACCCTATTTTAAATATTTTAAAATAATATAATTAATTTTCTTAAAACTTAAAACCAACAGTAGTGTGTGGTCGCACATGTACGCGCACAAGAGTATTAGTCTTGGTATCAGTAAAGAGGGAGTACCATGCAACAAGCAAGGAAAGAAAGGAATATGTAATGAAGGGTTCCAGGTTCACATTTTGTTAAATAATTAGGTAACAATCCTGGAATGGATAAATTGGCATGGTGAAGCCCTTTTTTTTTATTTTTCACTTTTGCGGTCAACTTCCGATGCCGACTTTATACATATTAACACATCTTGAGTCAATCCCTTCAGCCACCATATGGTAACCTGCAAAGAGGATACATTATTAGGTGAAAATTAGTAATTAAATTCAGTAAAATAAATCTTTTCACGAATTTATGATCTTAAACGCTCTAATTAACTTAACTTGAAGTAAATTTTTGGATTAATATAATTGTTAGCCTTTATATTTTGATCAAAGTTTTGGTTTTGGTTCCTATTATTCAAATTGTTAGTTTTAGTTCCCATAGTTTCACAAGAACTTGGTCTGAATTTCAGTACACAATATTAAAATCAAAACTTGTTAAGTATAAAGATTAGACATTAAACTAAAAGCAAAAGACTTGTGAAGCTATAAAGATAACAAGCAACGATTTAAAATTATAAAGACTAAAACCAAAATTTGATTAAATTGTAAGTCTTAACAACAATGTTACTTCTTAATAATTTCTCAGAAACTTAGCAGTTGGCGTGAACTCACCCCAGCTTAAGCGATATGTCTGAGCTGTCGCTGTCTTGTGGGGGTCCGGAGGAGTTGCAAATGATAGTTACAGATTCCGATGACTGGCCTTCCTCATTATTTACGACGTCCGACTCAGCAGCAGCACCACCTTGCCTATAACCCTCAGCTAACTGTTCCACCTTGGGTCCAAACAAAGGCCTTTGTTAGAAATTGCAGAAACCAGACTTAACCGTTGAAGATAAAGACAGACTCAAGCACACTGCACAAGTCTCTCCATAAAAGCAAGAATGAAGAATAACCAGAGAAGGATGTCATCATACTTGACCCTTTAACATCTCATTCTCTTCCATCAATTCCACTCCCTGCGTGTCACAGTTTAAAATATAAGTTCACGGATTGATTAATAAACAGAGGACCAAACAATTATGAAATCACCGCTTTCTGACCTTTCTCTTGAGATCACTGATCTCAGTCATTATCTTCTCTTCCTGAGATTAATCATTTCAAGATTTAGCTTAGTGAAGGCAATGATTTAAGGAGAAGAATGCATCAGGAAGAAAGAAAATAAACACCTTCATTTCTATTACACGGCCCAATCCAGATTCGAGAGCCTTCTCTAGTTGCTGCAAATCCTGGATATTTAAACCTTCCAGGTCTTCTCCTCTCATCTGCCTACTCGTTTTACGTTACATGTTAATTCAAATTTCCATGGCAAAGAAATTACTTCAAGGAATTGAGAGAATATATATACCTTAGTTGACGGCTCTTCTCGGCAACTTCCTTGCTCAAGCTGTTGTAATGACTGTTCTTAACTAGCTGCAAAACATTGCACCACTCTTTAATCAGGAGTGCTAAATATAACAATTAGTTAATTTTTGTTGGAGATACTAAAATTGATAAATAAATTATTTTGAAGTATTTGTATTAATGTTCTTTTTCAGGAAAAAAAATTAAATGATATTTTTTCAAACTATTTTGCCTTGTATAAACTGATATATAATCTAATGGTATACAAAATTATACTTAACTTATTTATTTTCTTTAATATCTTAAAAAAACAATCATTTAGGTCTTATAATTAAGACCAAAGGGAGTAAATCAAATGCCCTTCTAGAACAATAGTTATAATCTAGTGACCAAGAAATGGAAGTTGAGACATTTAATGTCTTAAATTGAACAACTATTCCCAAATTCACCTCACTCAAATCAGTCATTAATGATGATTCTCAATGTGAATTTCACATCAACTATTACAAATTTTTGACAAACTGGACTTAGTAATAAGTACCCGAGTGGTATATGTGATGACAGATTATGTTCCTATAAATTTTCCAGATTATTATTTTGCCCCTTTTTTCATTTTCTCCACCAGTACTTATGGTAAGTTGGTAATCTTTCATTTTTTTTTCCCATTAACCATGAGAGTGGAATTCTCAATTCTCCCCTTGTATCAATTTCGTCACTTCATTGAGACAAAATCTTGACAATAATTATTAATTATTAATAATACAACTCTCATCCTTAATATAAGCGCTACTTAATTAATTTGGATAGATAAAAAAAGCTAGATAGATTACTTATTAATCATAATAAATATGACTTGATCTATAGATAAAATGAATAGAAAGTTTATATTTGGCACAAAGACAAACCACCTAACTGGCTCGTATAATTAATACGAGAGAAGTACTAAGTAGCATTTGGTTCACAGCGAAAAAAATATATATATATCAGGCAGAAATAGTTTATAAGGAAACGGATATAACTAGCAGAAACTTCAGAAATATTTCAGTATTTGGTACAACCGTATAGTTTGGATTGAAAGCAGGAAACTCACAGCTGAAGGACCCATACAACTTCAATTATAAGTCAAGAATAACGTAATAAGAAATGCAATCGGAAAGCCTATCCATTATACTAGGTCCCCGATTTCTTTCACATTTTGCTGGTGTAAAATGTGTGTGTGTGTGTAGTAGAGTACAGAACACGGACCTGCAATTCAAGAGAAGGTAGTTCTTGTTTTGAGAGGTTCTTCGATTGCAAATGATACCTGTCCAGTACCTCCTTCATGCTTCAACACGCCAAAAAAAGAAAAATCATAGTCACATTCTGGAATGTATCTGTGTGAGATCAGAGGACAAATTCGAGATGCATGTAAACTACTCTAAGCCACCATAACATGACAGAAATATCTATATATAATTTACAAGCCATCGCAATTTATGCTTTCCATTTAGAACACCCAGTCACAGAATTATAGGCTCTACTATCTCTAATTGAATTACACAAGGTTTGTGTAATTATTATGATCTACAACAATCCTTAACATAAGACACAATTGACTAATTTGAAGATATTGTGGAAGTTAAAGAAATTACTTAATTTTAAAATAGAGGATTGTATAAGACTACAATCCCTTGCAGGGCAAGGATGTGTTTGGTGCAGAAGGGTGGTCAGCCAAGCGGAACATGAAAGCAAAATGAACATCAATTCAAATATTATTAGGAGTCATACAAATACTCGGATCACATAACACGATAGCCATCTACTTGAGAGATAAATAGATAATCATCTATCCCAACGATACAAGCAAAAGACATAACCATGGCTGTTTTTCTAGCACTTGGCCTCAAGATTTGGCATTATGGAAGCTAACTTAAGTGAATAGCAGGGCGTGGCAAATTCATTCGGGATTATACTCCTTTAATCCTTGGTCAAAGACCTAATTAACTATTTTGAGTATATTAAGAATATTGATTAAGTTAGTTAATATAATTTGTTTTTTTTAAAAAAAACTCCCTAATCATCTTACTTAATTTCCTCCTCCATCTTTTAATTAACTGTCCTTGAAAGATTATCAATAGAGTTAATTTGGGAAAAAAAAAAGTTGATAAATTTATAAAATAAATCTTACATTTAATGCAAATACCAAATCTTCAATCAAGTTATGTTTGACATTAAGGTCAGAGAAGGAGATTGAAACGAAATCTTAATCTCGTATGCTCGTTTATGCTTGATGGTATTACACTACAAAGGTAAGATCATGAATTTTTTGGAAGTGGTGAAATAATGCAAGCCCTTATATCAAATCAGATCAGTTCGTAGGGTCTGGAAAATAAAGGTAGTCTCTAGGTGTAGATCCGAACCTCCACTGAGATGCATTAAAATAATTTAAGATTAAATAAATAGTGGTGAAATGCCTTTTTTTCTCTGCAGAGGTAATAATGCATGACACATGGCCAACTATCAAGGGTAGTGTTCATTAAGCGTTTCCACTATATTTTACAATCACATTTCAATTGTTTCAGTCAGAAAAATCTTCCCTTTGAATGGCTTTTAGGATTCTAATGATCCACAGAAATTCTCTCAGGACCACAAAAAAAGAAGGGAAAAAAACAAATGAGGGATGGAATAAAGGTAAGGTAAACCAAGTTGAGAATTATTATTGCAGATGGCTAATTAAGCTGTATAGCAGCTTTCGTACGACCACCAGTGACTATTTTTTTGCTACCCATCTTACACCACAAAAGTCAGATTTAAATGAAAGCAAAGCATCATAGTGTACCTTCTAAAATGTATCCAACAAGAAACACAGCATATGTCTCTCAACCAAGTAATTAAAGTTCCTTCTACTGCAAATATCATAATAAACCTAATCAAAGTAAAGTTTAATCATTTGCTCAACAAGCGAAGTATTCAATTCGGGTAGTTTCATCTCCTGTATATTCTCCATTACTATTGTCATTACTTCTCTTCATCCAGCTTCGACCGTCCACGTATATTATAAAAATCAAATCAAGCGAGGAAAAAAAGAGTACGATACAATAAATTAGAAAATTGTTGAAATCAGAAGCATTATCACAAATAATTTTACGATCTTCTTTACCATATTTTAAGAATCAAATCTGCGATCTGATATAGCTAATAGCTTTTCTTTACCGACATTCCAACTCAAGAATCAAGATCACAAAATTAAATCTTCAAGTGTTCACCGCTATGAGATTAATTGCAAGCTGCCTTATTGTTTTGAAGCAGCTTCAGGACATCTCTTTTACCATATTTTAATAGTCAAACAAATTAAGTGAAAAATCTGAGCTTCATGGCATAATAATAGGTATTCATCGTCTTCGTAAACGTTTTAACATCATCTAGTTTTTTTTGCCAGCTAAGGATTAAGGATGGCGACATCTATACTGCTTCTCTGTTCATATAAGTTTATTTCGAAGACGAGCGACATTAGCAAACAAAGACAAACTAACGGTGACGCAAATATCCAAGCAACGAAGCCTGGTGGGGGAGGGGCGGGGAGAGTGAGAGAGAGACCTTATGCTGGAGAACTCAAAGAGCTTGCCAGTGGCGGAGAAGACGATGAGGCCAACATCGGCATCACAGAGAACAGAAAGTTCATCAGCTTTTTTGAAGAGACCTCTGCGTCGTTTGGAGAACGTAACTTGCCTCGCCGTAGTGTTGTTGATCTTCTTAATCTGAATCTTCTCCCTCGCCATTAGATTATCACCTTGTTGCTACGACCAAAACTTGGAACCGAGAGAGAGAGAGAGAGAGAGAGCAAACAAACAGTAAAAGCTTGGCCACCTAAAAGAGAGAGAAATCAGAGGAAAGCAAAGACCAAGGAAGAAAAAAATGGACTATGATACGACGTTGGAGGGCTGGAATAAAACAAAAGCAAGAGGAAAAGGAGGGAACTAATAGGGGACGGACAGAGGGAGAGGGAAATCTGCAGGCATTTAGCTAAATTTAGCAAAAGGAAGCTCACGAGAAACCCTAGCTACGGGAGGAAGCAATCTTGAATGGAAGGGAAAAATCACAAAAAGGAAGAAGAGGATAAGGACGGAGAATTAAGAAAGGACATAGCAGAGAGAAATGTTGGTGGGGGGGAAATTTCTTTCCTTATTGAGCGGGAGAGACTCGATGGATGAGTCTTGGAAGTATTTGGTAATTGGTTGCTGTGAGGCTTGTGAAGTGCGCCTTTCACTTTCAGTGGAGAAAATAGACAAAAGCTTGTAATAGAAAAACAAAAAAACAAAATAGACAAAAGCCTCCAATCAGAAGAGGAGAGAATGTGCGTAGGAGACTAGGAGGTGAGGTGACGTGTTTTTACAAAAAAAAATGGTGAGGTGAAGCAACCTTCGGGCAATTTTAAAAGAAAAAGGAAAAAAAAAAAAAAAAGTCCCAACTCTTTTCCGGCCGCTCAACACAGTGACTCTCCGTGCATGGAAGAGGCGAATTTAATAATCCAGAGGGGAGCGGCCACCGCCAGCCGGAACTTCAAGGACAAAAATTACTCCTCCGTCTTAAAATATAAGATAACTGTCACTCTTATTTAGCCTTTATTTGAAAAGTTCTTATTTTTTAAAAATAAAATCTTATTATGTAGTACGAGAAAGACCCCTCTCACATACTTACCTCGTACTCCGCAAATAAGATCTTATTATCTCAAATA
>JBAGKO010000004.1:10603058-10644144 GCA_037177275.1 Acacia concinna | reverse complement strand
ACAAACTCCCATTACAGACGAGAACACTTGTTCACCCCAAAAAATCACGAACAGGAAATGCAAGAAGAAGACAATCCATGGATTCCATTAATCTCTTGCACTAAGTTCTTCCTGCAACTCGTGAAGCTTCCCTCTCCTTCAAATCCAATCCAGACGCCGCTGCAGCATGCGAATCTTTCTCATTTTCTTCTGCAAGCACATGGCGGGCGGCCACCGCTCCTTCGACGTCACTCACGTTGCCAAAAAGCAGACCCAATATTCCCACAAGCGCAACACAAAACGCCGACCCGAATGAAGTCCGAACCCGACCTGGAACCACCGAACCCACCGTGAAACCTGCACACAATCCGGCGGCTCTCACCCACGAGAACCATATCGCAAACGCGCCTTCTTTCCCCGCTGGCGCACACTCCATCACTAATGTCCTCCCGGACGCGTAGAGTAAACCGGCCGATGTTCCCTGTAGTGCCGCGAATATCAGCAAGTAGCCCCATTTCCAGGAATTATGGTCAAAGAAGAAACCAAACCCAGAAGAGAAGATGGATAGAAGGAACCCCAGGATTTGCATTCTCACGGCGTCTATTTTTATCAGACGCTGAACAAGATGGAGCAATGGCAGAGAAAGCAGAGGGAAGAGGAAGTAAGCTAGCCAGAGGAGCAGCAAGTGAACGGGCTTGATGCAGCGTTCACCCACTATGAAGACCACTCCTCCCATGAAAATGCACATAGTGGTGAACGAAGAGAAGAAGACGCCGGCAAGGCCTCCGACTGCGTGGGGGTATCGGAAAATTGAAAAAGAATGGAACTTTGACGGTGGAGAAACAGAGGATGATGCTCTGTTTGAGGATGTGTAGGCGTGTAAAACACCAACAAGCCATAAGAGGCCACTGAAGATCGAGACAACCCAGAGGCTAATGAACTCGTGTTCATCGGGCTCTCGAAGCATGTGGTAGGTGAAGGCGGAGATAACTGCGGCACCGACGGATCCAACTGCGGTGGAGTAAAAGGAGAGACGATGAGAGATCGCTTGTCTAACGGAGTACTGGCGTTTGGTAAGAAGTGGGCCAGTGAAGGCATGAACCATGAGGACGAGATGATAAGTGTGAGCGGCGCCGGCGATGGTGCTGGCAGCAACAATACCGGCGATGTAGGGGATGAAGATCTTGGTGATCCTGAAGAATCCGGCAGGGAGGCAGAAGATAGCTCCGACGCCAGTAGCGGCAGCGGCAATGATCGGATGGAGTTTACCATCGAGATGATAGGAAAGGTAGCCTAAGATGGGAGCGGCGACGGCGAGGCCAGCGGCCCAAGCTATTGAGGTCCATTCCAAAGAAGACAAATGAGAACCAGCCACACTAATTGTTCTCTCGGTAAGTTTACCGTACCTGCAATTGTGTTCACCAACTTTGCATGTCAGTGTAATAAGTTCATTCTGAATACCAAAGTCAAGAAACACTGTATATTTACCTCCTAAAGGCTAAAACCAAACACATACGCATATTATAATTACACACACAAAAGCCAATCAATGTAATAAACCAGACCAGGTGCCTCAGGATTCAGTTTCAGTGATTTATGACACTAAACTGGACTTGGACTATTCAAATTTTTTTTTTAAAAAAATGTATTTAAATTGTGCATGCGAGTATAGAAACTAGCTTAGATGATGATAATTTGGGCCTGCCGGTCAACATTCAAGATGGGGGTCTGCAGATTTTCTATATATAATAGTAACAGTGATTGTGAAATAATGGACCGCCATATGTGATGTGTGAAGCTTTTTTGAATTGTTACCGAGGACTATAATAATGAATATGATAATGAGAAAGGTGATGACTTTTAGGTTAGAATCCGACAAAGAATTTTACAATTCCCAGGGAGGGAGGGAGAGATCTGAGCCGTGTAGTTAATTTGAGTTTTCAACATCAAGCGCAAGACATGGGAGATGATGGGCCGATAGTATTGTTGTTAGTGCATGATTAAAGCTCATTATGATGAGTTGATGGAACGAAGAAGGTAGGTACATAGTCCTTTTACCCCCACACTTTGTCTTGCACTTCCCCGGTAAATTTAACTACTCTCAGTATTACTATTACTATTATCTGAACAAGGTCATCTACTAATATCTATGTGTTTTAGATAATTTATTTAAGAATAATAAAATTTTATTTATAAAATATAAAGTAAACGTGTAAAAGAGATTTTTTTTTATATTTTATGAATAAGATCTTATTTAGTTAAATTAAATTATTTTAAACAAGCCCTGTATTATATATAGGGTATACTTATATAGATCCGCCAAGAGTAAATGAAGTTTTATCCAATAATATAATAAATGAAAGCAAAGAAAGTGCATCAAAGTTTTGATGGTTATCCCAATTAATTTACACCTCGGGTTAACAAAATATGCTGCTAAGCTAACTATATTTGTGAAGTAAGAAGGAGTAATAATGAAAGGAGAAATACTGACAGGCCAATTTCTTTGTCTGAGCAGGTTAAATGAGGGTGGTGAAGGAGCCAGTCTTGAAGAAGATGGTGAGAAGGAAGGTGCTGTAACTGACTGATAATGAGAGGGAAAACGACAGGAATAAGCAGCGTTTGGATGAAGTATGAGCACAACTCATAGAGATACGATCCCATCACTTCAACCTTTGAAGGTTTGTCCTGCATCTGCATCACCTGGAATCCACCATAATCGTCTCTGCTTCTCACAACGCCGTTGCCGTTGCCGCGTGAGCCTGCAGAAGCCCCCACGCGCCTCCCTTGTTCTACTGCTGCAGCACCCCCGCCGCCGTTACTGGCTTCCACGGTCACCTCTTTCATGGCGGACGACGCGAGCGCGCGTGCTTGGAAACGAAGCTGTGGCGGGAGGAGGGAGGAGGGAAGAGGAGGAGCAGAGCACAATGCAGAGAGGGAAACTGAATTTTAACGGAAGTTTCGAGGGCATGGAAACGCCAGTTTGATGAGAGTATATAGGATTTATTTATTCACTCTTTATGGCTTTATTATTATTATTATCTGATCTCTGCGGTTATTTGTTGTCAGAATCACAGTAAAACTCCCAATATATATATATATATATATTAAATTAATTATTGTCATTATTTGAATTACGTTTTTTCTTGTTTTGGGTGGGTTTATCTTATATTTTTATTTATTAAACCCATTTAAGTTAACGCCTTTACTTGTATATATGTTTGAATATTCAAATAACCACAATTTCGTCTTTTGGTGTAACCTAACGATGCATGGGCATATTGTTTCTAATTAATTAAGCCATATAATTTCTTCTTTTTTTACCCTTATTATTAACCCACTCTCACTCAGGCCGCACCCACAAGTGTATATTTAATTTTGTGAAAGTGAAAATAAGTGAAGTGAACGGATTGAAAGAGAAAAAAGAAAAAAGAAAAAAGAATGATGTTGTAGAAAGAAAAAGGCATTGGATAGTCAGTCGGCCATGGGAGAGGCCCCTACTGTTCCCTCTCTGTCTACATTCCAAATTGAGTGTATGGTGAGCCGTACAGTACTTTGGGCTTCTCGACTTGACAGCTAATGTCCCCTATCCCACCTCGGTCCAACACTTCATTAGGTCCGACCCGATATGCTCCGGTTAAGACTTTTGGATACCTTGGGTTTCTTTTCTTTTTTTAAGGAAAATGGCAATAAGATCTTAAGGATCCAATATATAAATAAAAAAGTCTCACTAATTTTATCTTTAACTAAGAGGTCCTCAAAAGCTTTTGAAATAATTAGTCTAGAAGAGAAATGACCTACCTACCCCTGTCAAGCATCAAATGTCTAAAGAGAGAAAAGGTCACGTCATTTCACACATTCAGCCATGCAAATTTTAACAATTTATGAGGTAGTAATGGCAACTTCGTAAACATGTTTTGACAACTTGTAATGCGTATTATGACAAATCCACCTGAACATTTTAACAACTTATGAGGTCGTGATGACAACTTTGTAAGCATGTTTTAACAACTTATAATGCATGCTACGACAAGTCTATCTAGACGTTTTAACAACTTATAAGGCAGTGATGATAACTTTATAAGCACATTTTGACAACTTGTAATGCGTGTTACGAAGTGTCCACTTGGATATTTTAACAACTTATAAGGTCATGATACCAATCAGATGTACACGTTTTGATAACTTCGTAAGCATGTTTTAATAGCTTATTCTTCAAAACGTGAAAATAAAGTTGTTAAAATGTGCTTGCAAAATTGTCAAAACACGCATATGTGATTGTCATCACGCCTTTATAAGTTGTTAAAATGTTTAGGTGGACTTATCGTAACATGCACTACAAGTTGTCAAAATATGCTTACGAAATTGTTATCACAGTCTCATAAGTTGTTAAAATGTCCAGATGGACTTATTATAACACACATTACAAGTTGGCAAAATGTACTTACGAAGTTGTCATTACAGTCTTATAAGTTGTTAAAATTTCTATGGTTGAGTACGTGAAAAGGCGCGAATTTTTCTTTCCCTAACATCTAATGCTTTTATTGGCAGGGGTAGATATGTTATTTCTCTTCTAAACTAATTATCCCAAAAATCTTTTAGAACCTCTTAGTTAGAGACAAAATTAATGAGACTTTTTTATTAATATGTTTGGTTCTTGGGACTTTATTACCATCCCCTCATAAAGCATGAAATTGATCTCAAATTAAGTTTCTTTAAAAAGAAAATAAAAGAAAAGATAGCAAGTACATCACATATATGTGCTTCAATAAGCATATTTTGTTAGATTATGTATGGTTGGTACATGAATACACTATTTACTTATAGATTAATGCCTTTTATATCTATTGAGGAATATACTTTATCTGCCATGAATGAAATGGGTCCAAACCTTAATTAAGAGCGGTTGTTATGTAAATTTGGAGAGATACGTGTTACTAAAAAGATATTTTATTTTATGCTTTGTAATGAAATTGGGGTCTGCATTGATGCTCTGTTTTTATGCAGATACTTCAGTGAGTTAGTCAATTTTAGGTGCATCCAAATTTTTATAGAATATTCGAATATTAATATTTTTAAAGTCATGTGATTTTGTATTTAAATTAAATATATTATTTTCATTCAGGCATGTTTGACCTCCAATTAAAACAGCCAATAATATTTAAACCACCGTCCCAGCCGGCTCATTCATGGGTTTGATTCTGGGTGGTTTGCCAAAATCCCAATAGCTAAAAGCTGGACAAAGCACTCATATGGAAGACATGTGCTCTCTGCCTTTGTCACAAGGCAATCTTTGTGTTAGTGAAAAACTAAAGAATAATATGAATGAACTAAATTATAAATTAATATGAATGGAATCTTGCTTGAAGGCCTTAATTGGCTTCTATATGTCTATTATCTCATTTCACAAAGATGACTATTTTTAGGACTTTTCGCCTTGCCAGTTCATGTCCTGTGAAGTGTGAACATCTTTCATATTTCATAGTTTCAATCATCTTTCCAAATGTATATTTTTGTGCACTGTCCACGTTGAAAACTACTAAGGCCACGTTTTGGCCGTTTCTAAGGTGAAACTAACTTTAAAGTTTAGACACATTCATGTTTTGTTATGTATTGTTATATTATTAAATGGTTAAGATAGAGTCCTAATAAAGAAATAAATTTTTACGTGGGTCCACAATTTTAAATTATTTTTCAAGTATATATAACACACTTAACTTTTTAGGTGAATCCAACACTCAAAATTATCAACATAGTTGTGCAAAATTGAATATAAAAAAAGTACTTTATGTATTACATAATACTTTAAAGTGTTGGATGCACATTATCTACCTCTAAGTAATAAATTTTGCAATGAGGAATTTTTTAATAATTTTGTTTTTCTTTAAAACAAATACCACCACCACCACACACTACCATAAATTTATGTATATATGATGTTCCCTGTATCACGGTTATTGGAAGCATCGCCTAATATAAAGAAGCGGAAATTGAATCGACACCCACTCTTGACATGTATAATGGTTTTTAAAAAACAACGCCCTACTTATATAGGTGAAACATATGTGACGATTTTAAAAAACTGTAATATATAAATAGGAGAAATTGAATCGATATTTTGCCTTAACATGTATGACTGTTTTTAAAAACCGTCATATATGTAGAACATATGATAGTTTTTGACAATTTTTTTTAAAATTGTCATATATAGAAGCTTTCATATATAGAAAGTATATATGATGGTTTTTCATTAAAAATTGCCCTATATATGTGTTTATAAATTGTATCTAAACCATATTTACAAAATATTAACCTACAACTTCTTTGTTGTGCTTTCGTCAAATGTCCTCTTGCCACTATTTTTTGGCGTCCTTACATTCATTTCCCTCTCCATTGCCACTGAAATCATGATTCTCCTCCTTTTGTTGTCTGTGAACCCACTGTCTGTCGATAGATGATTTCACATTGTATTCTCTGTTAGGTGTTCTTCGAATCTCTACTTGCGGTTATGAATCAAATAAAACTCAGAACTTTCTTCTCTTAAGTCTACTTTGTTTTACAAAATCGTTAGTTTATTGCTAAAATGTTTAAATAAATTGTGGGTTTTGTGTTCTTTGAATAAAAGTCATAACTTGATTCTCATTCTTGCTCTCTTCCTTGTTATATATAATATTGTTTCTCTAATTTGCCAAAATAATTATTGATCTTATTGCTTTGGTTGTTTTTAATATTGGATTTATGGTCCTTATTTGATTAACTATTAACCATCACTCAATGCTTATTTCCTCTAAGATTTGCCAAAATTATATTATTGATTAATAATAATAATAATAATAATGCATTGTTGTTTTTTACTATCTTTTAGAGAATTAAAAAAGAATGAATGGATATTGTAACTAGGATTTCTAAGACATTCTTCTATTTCTTGTGGTTGTAACAAAATAATTATGCTTGCCCAAGCAAAATTAGGTAATTAAATTAAATAATATATATGCCCTTAATTATCCCTAGTTTCTCTATTGATCTTTATCACCATTATTAACTTTATTTGACATTTAGAATTAAATATATAATGTCCCTCCTGTTCTATTGAATGCCACAATAATGATAGTGGAGAAGATCAATGGAGAAACTAGGAGAGAAATTAATTAACTTAAATTAATTTCTTCCTATTATTATATTGTTAACTGCTTTGTTAGGTTCTTTAAATTATATATATATATTCATGCTTATATAAGATTATTATATATATTGATGCGTGCTCTAATATGATATGATTAGCTCATGGCTTAGCTAGTTAGTTTTAATATATATAATCATCTATCTTGCGATGTTGTGTGCATATGTATGAACACGCGCGCGCATATGTTTCAGACACAGTATCTATCAGAGCCCCTCTCTAGAGACAATTCATAATCCTCCAACGGTCAAACAAATTCCTTCACATCCTCTTCTGCACCATCCATAATTACAGTTTACGTTTCTCAATATTTAGCGCGTGCATTGGAATATATACTACTTCTCACTATATATAAGCTTATAGCTAGTAGATTGCATATGGTGGGAAAAAGAATAGCTCAAGAGAAATTAAAATACATTTTCATGGATGTATGCAGGAGAGGATTTGGATGAACTTGTTTGCCGGATGAGTATGAATTATCACCAAAGAGAAACTATGGCAGTTGTTGTGTTTAAAACATAGGGAATTTTTTACGGTTGTTTGTGAACAACCGTCACATATATATATATATATATATATATTATAGTTTTTAAAAACAAATTGTCATTTATAAGTGAGGTACATATGACTGTCCTTATTTAAATAATGCCATACACAGGGACAATAAATGACGATTGTTAAACCACCATATATAAATATTTGGTGAGACAATATATAATGGTTTAAAACTGTCATATATAATGAAAAACAATCGTTATATATAAAAATTTCTGTAATAGTGACATCTAACTCTTAAGATGTGGGCAAGCTTTCTATGTATTTTCACATAGCAAACCAACTATAATTAATTATAAGAACTACTGAGGAATAAATTTATTTTGCAGAGAGATCCTTAAGTACTCATCCATGTGAGATGCAAGAGATTTTGCATCTTTGTTGTTTTATCCTTCCAAAATGCCATATTAGTTCTAATCACCTCTATAATCCATGCATATTAGGTAATCCCATATTGGATTACTTACACTATTTTTTTCTTTTACCTTAATTCCAAAGTCGTGATAGCCTCACTATATAGATTATCTACAATACAAAGTTACTACATCAGCTTTTAAATATAACACTCTGTTGATTTTTTTTTGAGAAATTAATAAAGTTAATTAAATTACTTTAAAATATATTTATTTATCATTTTTTCTCTAAACTAATTTATCTGACTTATAAATTAATATATAATTTAATCATACACAATATATAATATGATTAAGTAACTTAATTAGTTTCCATAATCTTTCCAAAAAAAAAAACTCAACTAAGCCTTATACTTAAACCCGAAAGCAATATTACATTTTTAAACACTCTTTTGAATTAAGCTATAAATACCATTATTTGTATTTGCATTTGCCAAGCTAACCCACCAAACTCTATGAAATTAATTGAATACAGCCGGATGAAATTAATACTTCATGCTCAAATTTAATTTTCTGTAAGGTCAAAGTGAACATAGCACCCCTAGAATGGCACACACAAGAGAATACAACTTGAACCTAATTATTACACTGATTTAATTAATTTCTTCACTAAAGAAAATTTTAAACTATGTTGGAAATATGTTGAAACATAAGTTAAGGCGCGTGAAAATGAATTTGTTATACATACTGTACTCAAACATTGTCTTAAATTTTTGGGAAAATAACATATAAAGAACTTTAAAATTGAAAAAATCTAAATTAGGTATTTCTTATCAAATGAATTGTAAATTTCTTATCAATTCTTGGTAACAAATCTGATTTACGATTTTGCAATTTTAAATTTCGTTTTCAGTAGTACTGTGTCTTTATCAGAGTTTCCATCTTGGGCTTTTGTTTTTCTGAAATATGGGCCCTCTGGATTGCAATTTTTGGTCATTTTGATATTTGTTTTAGAGTCTGAGACTTGGATATCTGATTGTTACCAAATCCAAACAACATTAAAATCCCAATAGGAGACAGGCTCCGTGATGTTAGATTCAAGTTCAACAGAGACAGAGAGAAAGCTTAGAAGGGAATTCATAATATTCAACTCTCATAATTTTCCTGTTATAATTTGCTCCCTTTCTTAAAAACAAAAGCTGTGTTACTACTTAAACACTTGTCTGTTATTTATATTAACTAAAGAATTTGATCATACAGATTCCATTCAATATGAGTGAACCCTGTAGGGCCCTTCTTTGGATAAGAATGGATCAGATAAATAGAATTCAGAAGCATCAATAGCTTAATTCACAGATTTCAACTCTGCTCTATCTAATTTTAAAAGGGGTTGAAGTCCAAGTCTGATCTCTGCAATTGAAAATGGCCTTTGACTATCTATTATTATAAAGAAGTGAATGATACATAAAGCACACTAGATCACTTATATACTAAGATAAGAGAGCCTTTTATCTCCTAAACTCTCCTCAAAGTAAGGTTATTGTAACTGATAAATCATGGCTCATATTTATTACACTGAAGTCATGTGAAATCAGTTTATTTTACACATAGATCCTTAAGTAGTCATCCATGCGTGTGTAATTAACCTCAGGATATAGCTTTGAGGCTTCTTCTCCCTCTTCACCTATTTCAAAATCTGTTAAACATCCCTCATAGAAAATATGATAGAAGTGTCCAATTCCAACTTGGAGTCTATAATCCATTCCTGCAAGTGTCAAATTAAAATTCAAACCAATGAGAGCAAAAAAAGGAAAAAAAAAAGGGAACTGATTGATAAATGTGAACACAGAATCTTTTTCTTTTTTCTTTTTTTCAAAAATACCTTTCAAGGTGGTGAGGAAGTCTTGTGCAGATAGGTATGTCTTGTCTAGTTCCTTTCCAATGAGTTTCTCCCAAATTCCAATAAGCTCTCTCTGGGAAAGAGTGTTCTCTGGTGGCCTTAAATACACTGTTTTGTTGAGGGTTCTAGGGTCCTCTATTGCTTTTATGGTATATGTTGCAACATCTTCTTCATCCATAAACACAGCTGCAACCCATATATAGTTTCAAATAACCATTGGATTTTTAAGATATACGCGTGTGTAGTAGGTTTGTCTTTCCATCAAAATAATTAAGTCACTTTGATATGACGTCCCTTAACATAATTTATACCTTCAATTTTTTTTCTAACCATGTGACATGTTATACTAAGTTTGATTTTTTTCCCCAAAAAACAATCATGGAGCTTGTGTGTTACCTTTGAGGTTGCCGTCACCAAATAGATGAACTTTGTCTCTTGGAGGGACAAAGGAGCCCATCTGAGAGAGGCTGCCGGCGAAGTATCCGGCGAACAAGTTGGCAGAGATGTAAGTGTAAGGGATGTTAGCTTCCTCTATTGCTTTTCTTACTGTCATTTTGTCATCAAATGTCACTCTTCCTGGTTCCAGAGCATGTCCCATACGAGCAGGGTCTAGTCCAAATTCCGAAGGCAAGAAACGCTGCAAAGAAAATAAATATATAAAGAGAACAATATTGTTTAGTACTGTTACATGGTCATTACAGTTAGAATTAGTTAAGAATTTTGTTAATTAGTTAAGTTGGGAAAAACCAGATGAACAAAAGATGGATCAATACTCAATAGACACATAATATAATACCTTAATATTGCCAGCTTCTTTGATGGCCTCAACAAGCTTGAGCTGCAGCAGAATGCTATGACTCCGGAAATGAACGCCGGAGACAGCGCTGATGACGACGTCAACCTGCTTGACGGCGTTGACCAGGCTCTGGTGATCGGAGAAGGAGGCCTGCACGAGATGAGCACCTTGCTTCTTGAAGGAGAGCAACATCTGAAGCTTCTCAATTTGAAGACCTAACTCAGGCCTTTGAACAATATAAGTCTCGTGGCCCTGAGCCAAACAAGCCTTCACTATCCTCCTTCCAATATAACCAGTTCCTCCCACAATCAAAACCTTGCTTTTCACCATTTTTATCACCTCTCTGCTCTGCTACTTCAATGATCTTATTGTTGATGGGTTTAACAGAGTTTGTAGAAAATAAAAGGAGTGTGGTAATCTGTATTTAGAGTGCAGAATTGTACAAGGAATTAAGTAGAAAGGGTAGGTTGAGGCAAGTAGGTGAGGAAAGTCAAGACAAAATTTTCAAGTCTAAATTGTGTATTATTGTTGTTAAGTTGCTGTATGTTGAATATTTTAAGGAAGAGCTTCTGGTGGTGACTATAGCAAGCCGAAGTTGACTAATATACATACATTTTTAAAATTTGTGTGATATTCTAAATCAGAAAATAGTGTACATTTATATCTTATGCTTTATTTATATATATTAGTGAGTTTAAGATGCAAAAATACCAATAATTTTTTACTAAAAAGTGTATTCAGCACCTGTATTATTTTATAAGTGTAAAAATACGTATGAATATTTAAAATTGGAGTAAAAATGCATGTACAGTCTAACACTATCATATATCCATATTAAAAAAAGAAAAAGTGTCGACGCTCTATCAATATCCACCTGAAAACGAGAACAAGAGCGGAGCCAGAAGGAGATGATGCCATTGACGCCATTGTTCTGGGACAGAAGCTGGACATTAAAGAGGAAGATTATACTAGTGCTCTGTTTTTCCTTCTTATTCCCGTTTTCATATTTTATGTGATGCTGAGATTGTTGTTGCTGGTTTGAGATAATTTTAGTTATTTGTATGTAGTTTGTTTTTGCAACCTTGATGGATTAAACTTTTTGTTTTCACTTAATAAATTAATTTTAATGTTAGTTTTATTAATTTAGAGTATGAATAGATATAAGTATCTTTTATCGCTTACACCCTTATCTCAAGTTAAAATTGTTATCCTAATAGAAATACTCAAGAGGCAATAAATACTCAATTTCACTTTAATATGATTATATGAGTCCAATAGATAAATTCCCATCCTATTAATAAAATTTATCACACTACTCAATCCTAATATCCTTATCTTAAGATTAATCTAAATTCTCTTAATTCATACTTTGTGACTATAAATCTTAAGTACGTAAGAAATAAATAAGATTAAGTGATCAAAGCTCAGATTATGTTAATTTGCAAATCACAAGAAGTCACCCCCTCAACTAGAAAAATAGCCAGTTCTACATGTGATCCAATTAGGACTAGCTTTTTTTTTTTTTTCTTCTCTTACCTCTCGTTCTCTTCCCCATATCTTTTCCTCCTTCTCTTTCCCATGTCAAAAGCTGGATAGAATACATTATTATTGCGTCATTTTCATGAATTTCTAGCCAGCTCAGCAGAAATCTCTTTGCCGTCCTCCAGTGTAAACGTCTCACCAACACTTTCAAAGCTTGGTATATATTATTAGTTCTGAAAAAAGTACCTCAAGTTCTGATGAAAAAGGTTTTTGTTTTCTTTTTATAAAATAAATTCCAACACTCCATTGTTAGAGAAGTTGAAAGAAAGTAGCTTAAAGTAACTTCTATTTAATAAGCTACTTTTGTTTTCGTTACAAAAAAATATCAATTTTCCTACAGAATTTGTGACGGACAATTTTTCCGTCACAAATTATCTTAAAATTATGTGGGAAAATCTATAGCAAATTTTTCTGACTGAATTTCCTATGGAATTATTTCCGTGGCAAATTTTCTCACTGAATTTCCCATGGAACACAATTTCGTGGGAAATTCTGACATTTGCCACGGAATTTTTTGTGAGAAATTTTAAGGAAAATTTAAAAATTATTATTTTTAAATTATATTCACAATATTAATTATTAATTAATCATAATTAAAAATAATTATTATATTATTAAAATTATAATATTATTTTTAATATTATATTTATATTTTAAATAATATATATTAATTATTAATTAATCCTAATTAAAAGTAATTATTATTTTATTAACATTATAATATTAATTTTAAATAATTTTTTAGTTAAAATTAAAACATATAATATTAGATATATAAAAAATATATATTTACATATAATTAATTAAATATAACAATATTATATATATTACATTGTAATAATATTTCGCAAGTTCATCTCAGCACAACTGACAATGTTTCGCGCGCGAAGGCATTACGAGCATAAGGTCATGGGTTTGAACGAAGGATGACAACATTATCAAAATTAAACGCACTGACACGTGGCCTCACGAGGAGGTGACAAGTGGCAACACAATGAGGCGACACGTGGTAGCCCACTTCAAATTCAAAAATTTAAAAATAAAAAAAATTGCGACGGAAATTTCCCACAGAACTTTCCAATGATTCCGTGGGAAAGTTTTGAAGTTCCGTGGGAAATTTGTGACGGAATGAAAATTCTGTGGGAAATGGATTTGCAATGGCATTTTTTCCGAGGGAATGGATTCTGTTGGAAATTCGTGGGAAATGGATTTTTGTCGCAAAATCCGTGGGAAATTCCATCAGAAAAATAAATTCTGTCAGAAATTTAATATTTTTTTGTAGTGCGGGTAGTAGGCCGACGACCGGCAGTAGGACTCCAACGAGGGTGCCTTTTTTATCCCTTTGAATTATTTTATTTTAAATAACTAAGGTGCATTATGGTAAATGTGTTAACATTTCTAAAATTTAATTTGATTTCTTATCACCTTATTGTCATTTTTAAATATTAGCATGTTTTTATGAATTTTATAAATTCAGATGGTATTTATCTAAATTTTTCCTTTTTTATTTGGGACGGGAGGAAAGATATTATTATCTTTGTTCTTATTTATAAAACTCTATTGATTTTTTTTTGGAGAATCCTAAGAAACCTAATTATATTATTTAATAATATCATATGTTATATTTTATTATACTATATAGTAATTTATAAGTCAAATAACATAATTTGAAGAAAAACGATAAATTTTAATATTTTAAAATAATGTAATGAGTTTTATTAAAATTTTTTAAGATTTTTTTAAAAAAACTAATTAACCAGGTTTTATAAATGAGAGTAGGAGGAGTAATTAATAATTATTGATTAATTGCTGACGTAACGTCACATGGACGTCAATATTGCAAGGGTTCATTTATTCCGTCGTCGCTACTCCCAGCTGGCCCACGTTCAAATAAAGAAACAACAAGCGCAGAATGTTTTGATGTCCTCCAAAGACCAAATAACGTCCCACGTATGCTCTAAACGACGTCGTCCTCCCGAACCAGCGTCATCCTCCTTCTTCCTTCTGTTTCATCTAGTCAGCTACCATTAGCTCAGAAGAGGTAAAAGCACAACCAGTTGCCAAGTAATGACGAAAATTTTTCTGAGAGAATTTGTTTAAGGAATCTCTAATTAATTTTTCAGTTTTCAATGTATACTCTGTCGTTTCAAATTCAGAAGAAGTCTCAGCTGCGACTAGGCTGAGCGGGAAGAGCTCAGGGTTTCAAAGACCAAGGTCCAAGGCTATGGCTGAGCAAAAGAACCGGTGGAGTTGGGATGTGGCTGGATTCGAGCCATGGAAGTCGTCGCCTCCGCCTTCAGTTGTCCGTGACGATCGGATGCCTACTTCACCGGTGACGAGGAGGCATTCCATCTCGACGTCCTCGGTTCTTCCTCACTCCGAGCTCCCCAGACTCTCTATGGCTTCCAAGGTTCAGCGATTAAGAGATAAATTCAAGGTAACGTGGTAATGTGTCTTCTTTCCATGTATAGATCGTCCTGCTTGTTTTTCTTGTTCATATATGACGGCTTAATTTTGGTGAGAGGTTTTTGTTGTTACTACTTCAATGCCAGTGTTCTTATGGCAGTGCCTGTATTCATGAGATGTGGTGGTTATCAATGATGATAAGAGGAGACTTGCGGTTTCATATATATGATTACCACGGTGAGGAATTTGGACTGCATGCTGCGAGTTAGTTTTGGGTTTACCTACCATTTGGTGTGATGTAGTATCTGGGTGATATGTGGTTCCGCATCAACTAAATTATTCTGAGAAAATAGTTTGCATGAGATGGCATGGAATTCTGAGAAGGTAGACAGTAACGAGTGAAGAGATTCTCTGCCTTCAATTCTCATTAAATGCTTAATAAAGTCAGTCTTGTATCGTTTTGTCTACAATACTAGGTGCGGACTTCTTTAAGCGATTGCATGTGCATATCAGATTCAGTGCCATATTTACTTTCGCTTATTTGTTAATTTCAGTCTTTAAGGCGAATGACTAGGTTCTTCAAACTACTTAATTGTAGTACATAAAACCTTGTTGGAGGTGGAAATTATGATAAACTACTAAAATTTTCTCTTTGGAGTTACTCTTGTGCTGGCTACAAGAGACTACTATTTATCAAAATTTCACACGCATTCTTACAAGTAATTCATATTTCTGTTAGACATCGGTTTGACATGTGTCCTAGCAGATCTTTTGTGGGTCATGCTATACTTAGGCTAATTTACTAATTCCCTCAGATATTTTGGACAGCTTGCTAGAGAAGACTACTTGCTGTTAAGACAAGAAATGAGTGAACTTCAGGAATATTCAAATGCTAAGCTTGATCGAGTTACACGTTATCTTGGTGTTCTTGCTGGCAAAATCCACAAGCTAGGTAAGCATTTATTTACCACAACTAAAATTTTTTTGTGGAGATTTAGGATTTAGCTTTTTGCTTGGTCTTGTGTTTGATTTGGACATTTGATTTCTTTGGCACCATCAAGTTGTACTGTGAAGTAATGATGGGAATCTTTTCTTTTTTTCCCTCCTTAATTGTTGTGACTTTTTACGTTATTTGCAAATTAACTTGGCAGTCTTATCTTTGAGACATATTTTATTCCTTGTGCAGAGGAAGTTATGTGAAAATTAAAAGTTCTTAAATTGATTTCATCTGCTCTTAGAAAAGCTTTCTTGCTTATGTTTTTCTATAAATTTTTTATTTTTTGTGTTCCTTATGTGTATATTAGATCAAGCTGCCCTTGAAACTGAAGCAAGAATATCGCCTTTGGTAAATGAGAAGAGGAGATTGTTCAATGAATTACTGACATCCAAAGGTAATTGCTATCCAGTAGCTGCCCTCTATTAATTGTAGCTTCTCTGTATTTGCTTTTTCTTCGTAAGACCAATTTTACATTTCATGATATCATATATTATCTGGAACTGAAGGCAAGCGGATAATGGGATTTTTATGTTATACGTATGTACAAATATATAACGTTACTTGGCTGAAAGTTTTTACCTAACTATAAAATGAATCATAATATGATTGTTTGCAGGAAATGTTCGCATATTTTGCCGTGCAAGACCTTTGTTTGAATATGAAGGGCCCTCAACTGTTGAATTTCCAGATGATTATACCATCCGTATAGATACTGGTGATGAATCCTTGTCCAACTCCAAGAGAGATTTTGAATTTGATCGAGTTTATGGACCTCATGTTGGACAAGGTGGTATCATTGTGTTATACATTACTATCATTTTTGTTTGTGAACTTTCGTGAAGGTGAGTTTTTGGCGTGTTTAACCTTTTTAAGTTTTCTGTTTGCAGCGGAATTGTTCAGTGATGTTCAGCCTCTGGTTCAGTCAGCTTTGGATGGATATAATGTTTCATTATTTGCTTATGGACAAACCCATTCTGGCAAGACACACACTATGGTTGTTTTTCTTTCTCTCAGTCTTTGTGTAGATCACTATCTCTCCCTTTTTAAAGTAAAAAGAGCTGGATGAGGCTTTTGAATTCAACGCTGACTTAACAGTTGTTGTGACCATTATAGGAGACATTTTCTTTCTACCACTCTTTTACTTCTTGATACAACGATGTTTGACCTGATAAATTGTTTATTTGATGTCATTCTTCTTGTAGGAAGGATCTAACTATGATCGGGGTTTATATGCTCGATGTTTTGAGGAATTGTTTGATTTAGCCAACTCAGATTCCACTTGCAGTTCTCAATATGAATTCTTTGTTACTGTTTTTGAGCTTTATAATGAACAGGTCTCATTCTCTTGTCACTTTGGGATTCGCTCCCTTTCTTTTTCCTTTTTAAATGTGGTTTGGTTCTTTTATTTTATTTTTTCAATTGAGATATGATTGCTAAGGCTGTCATGGTTTTTTCTCATGTGCTTGCAGACAAGGGACCTGCTATTGGAAGTGGGGAAAAGCATGCCCAAGCTTCGCATAGGATCGACAGAATGTTCTGTTGAACTGGTCCAGGAAAAAGTTAATAATCCTCAGGAGTTTTCTTGGGTTTTGAAAGCCTCATTTCAGAGTCGGGGAAATGATGTATTGAAGTTTAATGTCTCTCATTTGTATGGTCCAAGTTCCCTGCCTATATTATCCATGCTTGTATTATCACGCGACTTTATTTTTTCTGCTTTACATTGCATGATAAATATATATAATACATACTTTCGCCACCATAACTGTTGGCAATATTGCAAGAATATAAACAAAGCCTCACTTGTTCTTTTACCATCTTTGCCTGTTATGTTCAAAGTAGGCGGGTTAAACTTTCAGAAAAATTACAGTGATTTTTTTGGTCTATTGGTCCTAATCTGCCTTATTAAATATTTGTCTTTGATCAGACCGAACCAAATAGTTAATTTTACAGGACCCAATTGCTAGTTATGGGACTTGATTCTTCCGGTGGAAGTTCGGTATTTTATTGAGAAATTTATAAGACTTAGGGCTCTCCAACCTCATGAATTAGTGATTAGGAGTGTGTTTTTTTCCAGATGTTTGTATCAATTGGCGTTAAATCTTTCCACTATTTCCAGCCAGCAGCCGCAATTGTGCTGCATAGATCATGTTGGTATCACAACATTAGAAAGCTAGCACAAAATCAGCTTGTGTGTTTGCATGGACTAGATTAAGGATGGTGGGACGTTAAGACCCATTGTAGGGTATAGGACTTGAGTCAGAGATTGGGAATAGAGGATTCTAATGTGGGATTTATGTGGACCTTGGGCTTCTCATACCTTATGAGTTAGCGTTTAGATCGTGGTATTGGTATCCCATTGCACTTAGAAGCAATCAACTATTAACATGAAAAAGATCCTGCAGCACTGCTACAAAACTATAGAATGCAGCAGTAAAACTCTGTAAAACAAACTTGAAATATTAAAAGGAATGCAATAAAATCAAATGCTAGGCCTTTCACTTGCTTGGTCTCTCTATCCAAGACTCACCAATATTTCCATTTTCCCCTCCTGGCCATCCCTTATCCTTCTTCTCCCATTCACCTCCCCAAGAGCCTAAGTGAATATATTAGCCTCTCCTGTCTATCTTCTATGTGTTCCATACTTCCTTGCTGACAAGTTTAGTTACATAATCTTCCATGCAACCTACCTTTCTCTGCTTGTTTGACAAACTCTGAAACCGTGGTTTCATGAACCTTTTTCTGTAAATTGAGACAAAACTCTTATCACGTACTTATCTCAAATTAAAAAGTTATTTTCCAAAAGCTAATCCAAACATGCACTTACTCGTATCTTCTAGAGTATACTTTAACCACTAGGATCCGTAGAATATCATTCCACTTCTATATGTTATTGGTTTTATTTAATATGGTGGAATTAATAATTTAATTTTGTACATTTCAAGTACATTTGAGCTGGATCATTTTGTTGGTAATTTGATGAGGCTGGTTTAACTTTATTTTTATGTTTTAATTTCACTACCTGTCCTCACGTTCCCTTTGAGGACCATGGTATCCTTTTCCTTCATTTCTTATTAACTCATAAGACACGGTGTTGTTTTTTGGGTTAAAAAAATTACAATTAACAAAACATTATTTGTACTTTGGTAACATGGAAATACTGTTAAAAGATAAAATACATCCTAATCTTAATGTTAACTAGAATTAGCTTTTGTATTTGATTACACAAAAGGTTGTGTCCTAGTGTCCAACCTTTGCACTTTTTTTGTGAGTGCTTACTCTAATTCAGTCGTGAATTTCATGTGTTGCCATGGCAGGATTGTCACCATACACATATTATATAGCAACTTGATCACTGGTGAAAACTCATCCAGCAAACTTTCTTTGGTTGACTTGGCTGGAAGTGAAGGTTTAATAACAGAAGATGATAGTGGGAAACGTGTGACAGATTGGCTTCATGTTATGAAGTCGCTTTCAGCGTATGTGTGTTTTTTTTTTTTCCTTTTGTTGGTGTCTCCTTTTTAAGCGAATTCATCATGCTGTTTTAGTCCATTGGTATTCTTTTCATTATTTGTCCGCTTGAAACTCAACCAGGGGAATGTCCAGCCTGTGGTCAGGCATGTCAATGCAATCCGAGGTTTCTTTTATGTCATCTTTAGATATTCTATGGTTTCTTAATTTTCTTTAGTTGGTGTGATTTTTTTCTTGGTTAAAATGCTCTTTTAATATCTCTGATGCTGCTTGGGACGACATCACTGTAAATAGTTGGTTATCAATAACTAGTTGTGGCTGTAAAAGTTGTTGCTTTATTGCTTTTTATCCACAAAACTGAAACTCATTTCTAATCTTCATCTTCCTCTCCTCTCTATTTATATTTGCTTATCTGTCTGAATTGTCGTTAAAATTATCTGTGTATTTGTGTTAAAAATTCTTTACTTACCATATTCTGTATCTTAACATGCTGCTGCAGTTTGGGTGATGTTCTGTCTTCTTTGACATCAAAGAAGGATGCTATTCCATATGAAAATTCGGTGCTGACCAAATTGCTTGCTGATTCACTTGGTATTAATCTTCTTCTTTCTCCTGTTTTATACAATCTTATGATGGCTTTTATAGGCTATGGTGTCATTTCTCTAAGCACAAGGTTTCCACTAGGTGGGGTATGTGGTGGGATAGATACGCAGCCCTACTTCTGCAAGCAGAGAGGCTGTTTCCACTATATGAACCCATGACCTCCAAGTCCCATGGCATATGTCTGAGCTCATGTGAATGTACTATTAAGCCAACATACAAGTATTTTGCCTTGTTGCTGTAATTTATAGTATTCTTGTGATGGGATTAATTTGAAAATCAATCCACATTGGGTTACCACAATTCTTAAAATACTAAAAATTTTTATCATCATCTTTTTGGGTAAAAATTAACTATCTTTTGAACTAAGAGGTAAACTTTTTAGGACAAATAAAAGCCAGACTCTGGATCGTCCAGTATTTATACTGTGAAACTTGCATCTTCCAGTCCATCATTAGGACATAAAATGCCTGATTGTGGTGCTGCTGTGCCAGTAAACTTGGTGGGTGATCCCTTGAAGGTTTGTCAATTGTGGACTATATTTATTCATAATTTTCTGTATCCTTTCCTGTGTATTGTGGACAATCTTGGATAAGAATGTGAAGTGGCGTTGAGAAGATTTGCTTGTATTTATCACCAATAATTATGGTTGCCTTTTCCCTTACTGCCCAGAGAATTGATTCAATAGAATTATACTTGTTATGTTTCCAAGACTTCATAGTTCTCAAAGGGATTCGAAATACAATATTTCATTTTTTTTTACGTTCTCGTTCTTTTATTATTGCAGGTCGGAATTCAAAAACTCTCATGATTGTAAATGTGTGTCCAAATCTTTCAAATTTATTTGAGACTTTATCATCTCTCAATTTCTCTGCAAGAGCCCGAAATTCTGTATTAAGCCTAGGAAATCGAGATACAATTAAGAAGTGGAGAGATACTGTAAGTTCTTTGACCCTTTTCCTTGTTTGGAAATAGATTTTAAGTTCTACTTGTATGCCATCTTCGATATGTTCTATGTTAATCAGTTTGAGGGTTTGTGGTGACAATTTAAAACGGGAAATTTGCATTGAGGTTCCAGGTAGCAAGTCCCATGGGAAACTATTGCAATAAATTCGAAATGTGAAAAGACCCAAATGCCCTTAGTAACAAAACACCAAGCTGACCCAATTCAATTTTCGGTGTCTCTCTCTCACATATGGCTGAAGCTCTTCTTAATCGTTGTCACCATTGGATAAACAACACTCACCATTGGCTGACCATCATTGTCATCAAAACCTCTTGGTCATGGGTGGATTGTTGAAGCTTTTACTCTTTGGTAGTGTAGCTTTTCCGTATTGCAGTGAAGGTGTTTGTCATTACCATCGGCTTACAAAATCATTTTTCAATCTCATTTGCATTTGGTAAACAAAGTTAAGATGTGCTGTTAATAAGGGCAGCAATAATTGTTAAAACAAGCATAAGAATTAGTTAGTGAACGGCTATGGACTTGTCAGTGCATTCCCTGAAATAGTTTATATATATAAATATATATTTATATTATGTGTGGACATATTTAAAATACCTTTGTTATTGTAATTTATTATTAATTAAGTGGACATATTATTTGGGCAAACAAGATTTGTCACTGTCAATTGTCTCACTTGTCAACGTAAGCACGTGGATTTGTCAATTGTTGCCTATAAACTTGTCAATGAACACCCATGAACTTGTTAGTGTAATCCCCTGACTTTCTTACTAAGTTGCACAATATTGCGGTCAACACGTTTTTTATACAAGTTAGCTAGAATAACAAGATTGATTCATCGTAGAAGTTAATAAACATTCAGTTTCTTCCAAAGTTTTCGCTTAGCAAATTAAATAACCAAAATAAGTGAGGACAAGATGATTGAAATGGCTAAGTAAATTGAAAACGATGCGGTGTCTGTTAAGTTGATACTTTCCTCCTTTCCTTCCTTTGTTGTTTCTTTCACTATGTTGCCTTCAACCTTGGCAAATGGAAGGCCCCAATCACCGACACTATTCAAAATTGCTACAATCTATGTCATCTCCAACAATTTTAGAGGAATGCACTAACAAGTCCATGGGCGTCCATTATCAAGTTCATGTGCCTGTTTTAACAACATCATTGCCCCTATTAACAACTCATTCTGCCTTCGCATGCCAAATTCAAATGAGATCAGAAAAGGACTTCGTAAATCGATAGTGATGACAAACACCTTCACTGTGGTGACGACATGGAAGAGTTTCAACCATGTGCGTGAGAGAGAGGCACCGAAAATTAATTGGGGTTAGCTTGGCGTTACTAAGGGTATTTAGGTCTTTTAACATTTCAAATTAATTGCAATAATATCCCAAGGGACTTGCCTGCAAATTAGTAATTTCAAGAGACCTTTTTGTTGTATTTTGTCTAGCATGGGACCTCAATGCAAATTTCTCTTTAAAATACTACTTTTAGAAGTTTGTGTTGATAGCTAGCTGTCATGTTGTTTGGTCCCATTTTTCACTTATTAAGACTTGACCTAGGATTTGTTGAGTAAAAGATAGAAAGTAGTATACACTCACAATGTAGGAGCATTTCATATCTGGTTTGGCATTGATACCTTCTGACAACGTCCTTCATGATGACAATTTTCTATTTCCCATTACAAGTTCTGAATATACTCTGTTGTGGTTACTATAGGCAAATGATGCACGTAAAGAGTTGCATGAGAAGGAGAAAGAAATCCTTGATCTGAAACATGAGCTACTGGAGCTTAAGCAATCAATTAAAGATGCAAATGATCAGTGTGTCTTGCTATTCAATGAACTGCAGAAAGCATGGAAAATTTCTTCTGCATTTCAGACAGATTTAAAGGTGGTTTGGGATAACTTTCAAATGCTTTATATTGATGGCTTACTTATTGATTTGATAATTCTGTTTACTCTGCATGGCATGGTTGAATTATGTTAGTCTTTTGCGTAATTCATTTTAATTTCATGCTCTACAACATTAGGAGGAGAAAACTTATGCTGCAATTGAGTATCTTGAATGATTATTACACAGCCACGGCTAGAGATTTTGTCAAGTTCAGTGTGTTAAATCATCAGGATGGGTATTAATTATCTTTTCTTATTTGGCTTGCCACAACCTGGTGCTTCTTTTTTTTTTTTTCTCGTTTCTCCAAAAACTGGTGTCATATGTAATTTGTTGAGTCTGAAAAATCTAGATACTTTGCACTATTAGATATGACCCTATGATTATTTGCGAACTGTACTGACCTCTTGTTAATACTTGAATATGACCTCTGAACATGAGACGATGCTTAAGTACATCTTGTTCTTATTGTTTTTATGTGCTGCAGTCAGAGCATATTATGCTAGTAGGTCAGCATGAGATTGAGAGAGAACAAATTGCTCAGCTAAGAAATCAAGTTGCTCTACTGTTACAGTCAGAGCAAGATAAAAAATTGCAGATCCAATGGCAAGATTCAACCATCCAAAGTTTGCAGGTTGTGCATGCTATTTGACACTATTCATTTTTTTAGTTCTTGAATCATTTGTAAAGTTCTATTTGTTTAGTATGTTAACGAGTGCTTCTATGCTATATTTTGAAGTTAAAAACATTGATGATAATGAGAAGAATCTTATCTTTTAAAGTGAGATAAATACAAGCATTAATAATTTTTTTAATGTTTCTTTTATTCTTTTCCTTGTCTGTGATGATGAGATAGAATGGAAAGGCAAAAATATACCCAAAAAAAAAAAGAATGGAAAGGCAAGGAGTGGAATGGAGGGTGATGTGCCATTCCATTAGAATCTGACAAGGTAAGGGAGAGAGTCACTAATGGAATGCCGCGAGTTATAATTAGTTTTCTACAATTGCCCTGAATCCCTTAAAACCAGTGTTTCATTCTAACAAGACTTCTGTGAAAGTAGTAGAATATTACTACACTGTGACTAACAAGTCTCTTGATTGAACAAGCTTTGATACCATGGAAAGCTTTTTGAGAAAGAGAATGGGAGAATGTGTAGGGTGATTTGCCCATACACAGATTCCTTATCTATAAGCTACGAAAAATATTTAGATTCAATTGTAGCACAAAAGAAATACAATGAACCTAGCCAAAAATGAATCTAGGTGCTATACTTAAGTATATACAGTGTAGTAATTTTCTACCACTTGAACAGTAATTGAACCACCTCTGGAATCTTTTCCTTAATTCCTGAGTTTGGAGGGATTCGGGTTTTTCATGCCAAGGTGGTGTCTGGATTTCTTCCTTTGTCATTCCTTTTCTTCCCTAACCAAAAACTCCCACCCACTATTTTATCCATATTGCTCATTCCATCTCTTGCCATCCATTCAAGCTCATCCTTAGCCGTGGATGTAGCTTATCAGCAATTTCTTTCTGCATGTTTGCCAAGTTATCTAAGCATTGACTGTTCTACTTTCACGCAGGATACGATTGAAGCCCTTGAAAGACAATTGCATGAAGCCATTAAATCCAGTGGAGAAAGATCAACATCTGGCGCACAGCCAGATTCGGGGGCTTCATATAATTCTAAGGCAGCTGGAGATGGTGTAGACTCTTCTGCTGTAACCAAGAAACTGGAAGAGGAACTCAAGAAACGCGATAATCTGATTGAGGTTTGGCATACTTGACATGTTTGATTGTTGTATTTTTCCACTTCCGATTGGATAATTGGTTTGCCTTTGTCTACCATTTGTTATATGTATAATATGTAGTTTATTAAGTTCAAATTTGTCATAAAACCATGGCAATAGTTCTGTATCAGATCTTTTAGACGCAACATGATTAGCATATAGAAGTGCATTTTGAGATACAGTTGTACCTCTATGATTCAAAGAAACAATGGAGTCTATAGTGTCAAAATGAAATGAGGATGGGTTGAATAATTGGCTGGTCAGTCTTGTGGCTTGACCATCCCTAATTGGGGAAAATTATCTATGAGATGATATCATCTAGGACCTATTCATGCATATATAGGAAAAAAAGGTGAAGATGGCTAAAAAGGGTCTGGTCGACACTTTGGTTTGCATCTTCTAGTAACCTTTCTAGGTTGTAAATGTTTGCATAGTGTTATGATTAGGTAAAACATTATTGTTGTTGTAATCCCTATTATTCCGGGATATTAGTTAGGATATTATTTGAGCCCATTAATATTTACGTCCCTTAATCTTGTATATATATGTCTTATCATTGTACATGTTTAATCTAAGCAATTCAGATTATTTTCTCTCTTATCTTACATGGAATTAGAGCCTTTTAAATTTTAGGGTTTTTAGTTTTCTGGTTTTTTTTTTTTTTTGGGGGGGGGGGGAAGAGGAAGAGAGGTGACAGTCCAGGAGAGAGAGAGAGAGAGGAGAGGCGTTCAATTCAGTTCATCCAAATGCAACACACACCATCCCTCAGTCATCCCTGTATCCCGATTGGCCAACCCCAATTGGTCTGATCACATTCTGACATCAAGAGGGCAGCATTTGGAGTTCACACACCACCGTCCCAGAGAACTCCAGAAGGGGGTGTGACGGTGCGTGGCTGCTCTGTTTGCAATGTGGTTTCCGGTGTCATGCTTCCCTGCTTATTTCTGGCTAGATCCAGGTGGTAGTGTTCTGTAATTTCTTCATTTGCCATTTGGGTACTCTCTGTCCAGATTCTTTTCCTGTCCGGGTTGCTTCTGATTTATTTCCGATTTTCTCTCTGAGATTAAGTTACAACCTACTTGATTATTCAGAATTTTATTTGTTGTCGTCTCCGAATTCCACTTATTTGAGTTCGGGTATCTTTGTTTGGTCTTAGTTTTTGCTGGATGCTTAAAATTTATTTCTGATTTTCTACTCAGTTCAGATCCTGAGTATTATTATGATTATTGATTAAGAAGGATTTGGTTTGATCAAGATCTAGTTGTAAGATTAGTTAAGACATTATTGTTATTGTAATCCCTATTATTCTGATATATTAGTTAAGGTCTTATTTGGGCCCATTAATATTTAAGCCTCTTTCTTGTATATATATTCTATTATTGTACATGTCTAATCTAAGTAATTCAGATTGTTTTCTCTCCTATCTTACACATAGTTATGCCCAAGTCAAGAATATGTATTGAAAATGATGCAATATGTCAGTTCTTAATTTTTACGTTGTTGAATTCTGTAATTGTTTGGTATTTGGATGTGATCACTGTAGTTCTACTGTCTTTTTGTAAGAAGCCTAATATGCTGTTTTGCAGAGGTTGAATGAAGAAAATGAAAAGTTGTTTGATAGGTTAACTGAGAAATCATCTCAGGGTGGGTCGCCTCAGGTAGACAAAATTCACTTCATGCAAGAATAACTTTGGCAACCACTATATCAATTTGCATTATATTAAGAGAAGCATTTTATTTTCTTATTCCTTTTTTTCACATTTTATAATGAATATTTGTAAAATACAATATGGTCTTTTATTAGGAGAATTTGCAATCCTCACTCTTTTCTGTATTTTTCCCATGGATTGTGCATGCATTCTCAATAACTCAAACGAAATGGTTTAAAAATGTTACCATTTGATATGAAGCTGTTAATTAGTAGACTGGTTTTTCCTTTATGGATTCAACTGGAGGGGTTGTTTATCATGTTTTTATAAAAGTTTGCATTGTTTTCCTTAAACAGCATCTTATGATAACATATACCTGAGAAAACTATAGATAACCAAACAAAATTGCACTGCCATGATTGTTTATATTGATATTCATGCATCTGAGCTCTATGTGGTGGTTCTCGCTCTTAAAAATTTTACACTTTATCTTCAGTTGTCAAGTCCGTTATCCATGGGATTAGATAACGTTCAGCCTCAGGATATAGGGAGGTATAATTCTATAGTATTTTTCACAAGTCTGGTACTTCTGTTTTGTCTACAGCCATTTGATTATTGGCTTTATTCTATTTGGCCTGACGTAGGAATGAAATCAGCAATAATACTAGAGCTCGATCTGTGGATGCTCTTCCTTCACCTTTGGCCATAGAAAACAATGATGGCACGGTTGCTTTAGTCAAATCTGATCCCGAGAAAGTTAAGTCTACCCCCGCAGGTGAATATCTAATTGCAGCACTGAATGACTTTGATCCTGATCAGTACGAAGGGCTTGCTGCTATTTCTGATGGTGCAAACAAGCTGTTGATGCTGGTATGTATGGTGATTGATTTATGATTTAATTGGTGAAACAGTTGTCTCTTACATGCAGAAATGTTTCTCTTTTCATTTCATGCGATTTTTTCCCTTCTTGTGGGAGGGTTGTTGCTTTAAAAATTCCAATCTTTCATGTATTCTTTTTAAAATTTTTCGTCTACTTTGTGTGGAAAGAGCATAATATTGTAATCTCTTCTGAATTTCAATGTTTTACTCACATGTCAATATAAACTAACAAGGATGTCAAAAGTTTTGTTTGACTTCTAGTTTGTTTGCTTGCTCTGCATCTTTAGAAAGTGCCTTGACCAAGTTCAAATAGCTGCACCATGATGATATCTACTTCAGGCCAAATATTTATTAGGGGTATTCTTTACAATATCAGGTTCTGGCTGCCGTCATCAAAGCTGGTGCCTCTAGGGAGCATGAGATGCTTGCTGAAATTAGGGATGCTGTTTTCTATTTTATCCGGAAAATGGAACCAAAGAGAGTAATGGACACCATGCTGGTTTCTCGAGTCAGAATCTTGTATATAAGATCTTTGCTTGCTAAATCCCCAGAGCTGCAATCCATTAAGGTGATTAACAAGCAGAGGCTGCTTCTTTTTTTTATGTTCTGATGTGGTTTTCACAAAGTATTTTTTTTTTTTGGGTTCATGGGCATTCCTGATGTTAAGTTGGTAACACTTGCCCATTGATTTGGAAGGTCTTGCCAGTTGAGTGCTTCCTAGAAAAAGCTAATACTGGACACAGTAGAAGTTCCAGCAGGGGAAGCAGTCCTGGAAAATCTCCAGTGCGATATTTTGATGATCAAATCCAAGGATTAAAAGTGAATCTAAAGCCAGAGAAGAAGTCCAAATTTTCAACTGTTGTATCGAAGATACGTGGAATTGATCAGGTAGCTGCTCTTATGATATTTCTCTCTTTTCACTGCAAATAAAATTATACAGAAGAACTGAATGTCAATTAGACTGGAATATAAGAATATTGAGGAAAGAAGTTACATTCTCCCGGGAATTCCTTTTGAACTTGAACACTAAAAAGTAACTATTTTTAGTCTAATAAAAGTTTGATGATCTGTCATTCTTTCTTGAAAAACATGACTTCTGTTTGTTCCTTGTTTCTTTTCTGGCACTATGCTGGCCAAGATTCTTTATTGCTTGAATTTCAGGGTCCTATAGACTTGTCTTCCTTTTACCCTCACCTGTTTACAATATTTGTTTGGGAAAAATGCACAGGAGCCCTGGAGACAGCAGGTAACTGGAGGAAAGTTAAGGGAAATAACTGAGGAAGCCAGAAGTTTTGCAATTCGAAACAAGGCTCTTGCTGCGCTCTTTGTACATACTCCAGCAGGTGAACTGCAGCGCCAAGTTAGATCCTGGCTTGCTGAGAACTTTGAATTTCTTTCTGTTACTGGCAATGATGCATTGGGAGGGTCAACTGATCAGTTGGAGCTTCTTTCTACTGCAATCATGGATGGTTGGATGGCTGGACTTGGTGCTGCACTGCCTCCTCAAACTGATGCTCTTGGCCAGCTTTTATTTGAATATACGAGACGTCTGTATACTTCTCAACTGCAACATTTGAAGGTATGCCTAAAGTAATATTATTCTTGATTGTCTCTTCATAATGATCTCACTAATATTTTCTCAAATGCTTAAAGAAACATTTTTTATTTTGGGACTATTCTAAGAGATGATGCACTAGAATAATATCATTAGTCATGTCTGATGGGGGCGCAACTCACATGTTTTAATCTTTGGAATACAATATTGGATTTAGAAATTGATTCAATAAATCAAGTTTTTCAATGAAAACTGTCTGGGCATGATTCTTGGACGACTATTTCAGGCCTGAATTTATCTTTAATCTAGTTATTCACATTTTTCTTTTCTTTCATTTATCTCTTTTAACTGCCATCTCACCGCATATACTACCTTAATTCTTGATTGAGTCTTTATTTTCTGTCCTTTCCCTATGAAATATTCTTCTCTGTTAAGCTACTATCTACCTTATTTTTGAACCTGTCTCGATGTTAGTCTTTATCTGTACCCAGCAATAGCCAAAAGTTGCTCACATTAAATTGTGAGACTATATTTCTACAAACCAGCCTAATGAGATGTTATATTCAAGTTGCTCGGTTGCTGCCTATGCGAGATCTTAAATTAACATGGATACTTTGAATTTTTATGATTTGCTTGATTGATTTGAATGGCATCCATGCTTATCCTTAAATAAAAGATTCAGAATTCCTGTTTCACTGGTTTCTGGACACACACAAGACCTTCTGACCTTTCTACTTGAATAATGTGTTGGGTATATGTTTTTGAACGCCGATTTCCAGGATATTGCTGGTACCTTGGCTGCGGAAGGGGTGGAAGATGCAACACAAGTATCCAAGTTGCGTTCAGCTCTTGAATCTGTTGGTCACAAAAGAAGAAAGGTCATTTATGTTTGTTATCTCTTGCTCACCAGCAACTGTGTATATTAGCTCTTATTTGCCTACAGTCAAGAGTTCATCATTCAGGAGATAAAGCGTTGACTCATTATTTACCTGGTGGTGTGATCAGCAACATATTGATATAAACCTAATTTTAATCGATCTTTTTTAAATGCAAATTCTGAATGCTTCTTAAGGCCATCTCTGTATGTTTAAAGAGGGAGATATAAAATGCAAGAATTCCCCCTTTCGTTACTTTTTTGTAGCCAGAATCTGAAATCATAACTTGCAAAAACTAAATGGCCTTTATTTATAATTTTTCACTTAGGAAAAGTTGTTGAGGAAAGAATTCACTTATACAGTTATACAGAAGTTCAGATCTTACTGATTAACAAAAGCAGGAAGCTAAATTTTTTGTATGCGAGCCTTAAGTAGACTCTCATTGCTGAAATTCAACTTTCATCACATAGTGATCAAGAACTCATGAAAGCAAATGATCGTATGCCTGAGTAGTATTTTTTTCCAATAAGGTCTGAGCTTTAAAGGTTTATTATGACACTTCTGTTCTCAATTAATAATCTTGGCTGTTTTTTAAGTATTTTTTTCTCAATGACCAAGAGGAAAACGTGTGAGATCTAAAGTTACCCTCCTATGGCTGTAGCCTGTTAGCGGTTGCTTATACTGAAATACCACAACCTTGCTTTACCACGAATGTGGGACAAGGGGATGCTGATAGCATTACTTCAGTAGTTCTCTCCCTTCCAATCTGTTTATCTGTCAAAGAAAATCCTCTGCTAGCAGAACTTTACAAATGCACAATCCCATTGTTAGCGCGTAATATCTTGTAAATTCTAGTATTTTTGTCTTTCTTGACGTACTTCTTGATTTTTTTACACTGCTTCTAGGTATTGAAAAGATCTCTCATATTGGCCTGTTTGTATTCTGTATTGAGACGAATAAACATTTAGTCAATAAAGTTTCTGTGACTAACTTATCAACGAGAATGAATGTTTCAGAATATAGATTGGATTTTCATCATTTCTGAATTTTGTAGTTTATGCTTCATATCGAGGTGAAAATAAACTGAAAAAAAAAATCCTAATACATTCCTTCTCTTTTTGATACACGAATGCATTCTATTTCATACACCTATATGATCCCCTGCATTGTTTTTTTTTTCCTCAACAGATTTGGCAACAAATGAGAGGTGACGCTGCTTTATTGACATTGGGTGGTGGTGGGTTGCCTCTCCGAAATCCCCTTACTGCAGCTGAAGATGTACGATTAGCATCTCTCATTTCACTTGATGGCATGTTGAAAGAAATCAAGGTTCTTGCTTTCTTGTTCAAAAGTTATTTTTAAAATCTGAGTTAACTGCTGTCAAAATTAAAGTTATTAGTTGAACAGGATATGACAAGACATTCTACACTTAGCGCTGTGAGCAAAAGTAAGAAAAGGTCAATGCTTGCTTCTCTGGATGAACTAACACAACGGATGCCTTTGCTTCTTGAAATTGATCATCCATGCGCACAGAATCACATTGCAGGTGCTCGCAGCTTAGTTGAGGTAGGAATGTAGTTTTGTAATTATTCCAATTTTACAAATTTTATGTGTGGGATTATCTTTTGATGTTGTGTCCCTGAATTCCTGTAAGATTTCAACGTTTGGCCCGTGAGTTTACTACATAAACACCTAACTTTTTATAATTAGACAACTGAGTATCACTTTTTGCCCGATATCGTGAATCCTAAATCTTTCTTCTCTCTACTCTGATGAGGCAGACGATTCCTGAAGTTGACGACAGTTTCCAAGAACTATCCCATGCTCACGAGACTTCAACAAATCTAGGGCCTGGATCCAAAACTGATGTGTCACAGTGGAATGTCCTTCAATTTAATACAGGTACTTTCTCCCCATTTATTATCAAATGCGGAGCAAATTCAAGTTCAGAACTAGTCATAAAAGCCGATTCTCGAGTTCAAGAACCTAAAGGCGGTGAGATTGTGAGGGTTGCCCCCAGGCCATCAATTCTGGAAAACATGAGCTTAGAGGAAATGAAACTAGTATTTGCTGGACTACCTGAGGCTCTTAGCTTGCTTGCCCTGGCAAGGACAGCTGATGGAACTCGAGCACGGTATTCTAGACTGTACAGGACCTTAGCTATGAAGGTTCCATCCCTAAAGGATCTGGTTAGAGAGCTTGAAAAAGGGGGTGTACTAAAAGATGTTAGAACATAACCCATAAAAATGGGCAAGTGGATGATGAAATTATAGTTGGTTGTGTTGATATGAATTTGAGGGTTTGGTTTAGTGACTTTGCAAGTTAGTCTGTAGCGTTTACTGGATTCCGTTGGAATTGGGGACAATCTGTACATTGTAACAGTTATCCTGCCTCCACGTGTTATTGTGTATTCGAGGTAGTTTTTTCAGTTTTGCCTGGGAGTGTAATTTAGTTGGTGTATGTATTTTCTTAAGCAACCTGTAAATATGTTCATATGATATAAATAAGTTTGAAAAATATCGAGATGATTGTCTGTACATTCTAGTTATTGCTGATGAACGGGCCACTGTTCTCCTAATTTGATACTTCACATGTTCGTATGTAAGATATACTTAACTAATTTAAATAGATTAAGACAATTAGTTAAATTAGTTATTTGTAAAAAAATTATTTTTGTTCTCCAAAATTACCCCTTTAAACATTTTGCATTGAAATTGCCTCTTTGATGCAAATTATTTTAATATATGTAATCAATAAGGGATGTTTTAATGAGCAAAAAAAAAGAGGGGTATTTTAAGAAAAAAATTGATAATCACAAGGGACAAAATGGATCAAGATCTTGTATTGAGGACTAATTCCAACCCACTCCAACTAGCTATGATATTAAAGGCTAGTGGTATATATCTATACACACTCGGGCTTTTTATTGCATTACTCTTCATTAGGTAAAAAATAGGAAAAAGTAAATTTTAGATTTTATGAGAAGATTAGTAATTTGCTGTAATTATTCATGGTATGGATTCATCTTCTTGGCATATGAATGATAGTATGGCAACTATTGATGGTAAACTATCGAGTTCACTTTTTAGTTTACTGTGTTTTATGTTTTTAATTTACAAAATCAAATTGGTTGTTACTTAAACTCGTGTACCTATAAATTTGGTTGATACATTGAGTTGGCTGTTTTTTTACATTTTTATTTTATAAAATTGTGCATCTCGCTCTTAAACTCATTATTTTGTTTGTTTTGATTATATTCAGTGACTTTGTATATAAACTTTATGAAAAATTATTTATTGGATATGACAAATTATGAATGTTGATGAATTAAATTTCAGTTATTATATTTAAAATTAAAATATATTATTGTCATTTTTATAGTTTTATTATTTTATTATATATTTTTAATTCCTATTTATTAATAAAAATAAATTATCAGTTTATTTTTCAAATTTACAATCTGAACTTACATTCTTATCACGAGTTTATTTAGACTCGTCAGTTTAACAAGTAACTTGCAATTTTATATATGATGTCAAGGGTAAATATTTATTTCAATATCATTACGTTAATTTTAACGGAAATAATATTGAATTGAATGATTGTGATCTTTCTTACATTATTATTGTGATCACTTTATATAAATAATCATCTTTTAAGTCAACCTTTTTAAAAGTTAATACATAATTTGTCTAACATTTTATTTTGATAAAATTGCATATCTAATCTTTTAATTTCATATAAAGTTTTATTTTGGTCTTTTAATTTCATAAAATATATATAATTGTGTAAACCCAATTTTTTAAAAAACAATGGTGCGTTGAAATTTTAAATATTAACAATTTTTTTAAAATTTTTAACATATTAAGTTTTAATTTTAAAAATAATAATAATTGACACAGAAAATCATAATTTGAGACTACAATGTTAGCGTTTAAGGACTGAAAAAATCAGCTATAAAATTAAGGAACCAAACTAAATATTTGTGTAAAGTTAGATGGCCGAATTAACACTTTTTATTTTTTTAGAAGCTTGAAATTATGCTCCAAATAATATTATAATTTTAAATAATAAAGATATGGATTTTTTTTATAAGAAGAGATGTAGATACTTTTGTCTTAGGTATTTTTTTTTGGGGTACATTTTTGTCTTAGGTTAAGAGAGTCTATGAGTCTCAAGTTTTAGAATTTTTGGTTAGGGGAGTTTAATTATGAAAGATACTTTTAAAGCATTAATATTTATAAAATATATAAATTCTCATGTAAACCTAGTTTGCCATGTAATTTGTGATCCAACTAGTTAAAGTATAACAACTCAGTTAATATTAATCATAGTTGGTTGCTCATGTATGTCATATTTTTTTCCTTTTTTTTTTAAAAAAGAATCCCTTAATTAAAATTTCACAAGTAATGACAAAGTAAATTTTGTAAAATCTTTTAACTTTATCAATTTCCTAACTAATAGCTAGGAGGTGCCAAGTCATTTTATAATTTGTTGTATTTCAATTGGTTAAATAAAAAATGACGTGGAAAAGTATATTTTAAATATAAAATCCAGTTAACTTTTTTGTTTAGACAAATTAAAGAAGCTAAATATATTACTTAATTATAATACATGTTGTATACCATTATATAACTATCATTTTATAAGTCAAATTAATTAGTTTGGAGGAAAAACAATATATAAAAATATTTTAAAATAATGAAAAAATTAATATGAATGTTCTTTAATTTTTCTTGATTTTAAATCAAGTCCTTTAAATTTTTTTTTCCTTGTGTAAAGATACAAATTTAGCAACAAATTATTTCAATATAGGCACTCAACACAACTAACTATTTTCAAGTGTAAAAGTAAACATAAACAATTTAGTTGAGAGTAAATATACCAACACTATTAACTCAAGCTAACTTTCATTACTTTTTGTACCATGGGTCCCACCAATATTTCACTATTTATTAATATATTTTTAGAATGTTAATGTGAAAATTTAATAATAAACTATTTTTCTATTGTCACCTAACAAAATTATTTTTACAATATAAATATAGGCATTTACATGAATGCCCTTAATTTATTTTTAGGTAAGGTGCAAAAATAAAAAGAAAAAATTTCATCAAGTGCAGCCAATATAATATTATAATTATATTTTATTGGGTGCAAACTTAATCATAACTTTTTAAAAACTGAGCAATAATGTCGACTTCACTCCAACTCTCATGAAATGGGGCCCATTTGGTTGCTAGGTGGGATGTTTGACTCTGACGTGGCATGCATTTTTTCCCTACCCCTCTCACTCTCTCCTTATAGCTTGTCCGGACTTCCCTCGCCTACAGCCTCCCCTCTCTCTCTACCCTTTCACTCTCTCTCTTCATGGAACAAAAAAATGTAGGAAAATATAGAGGAAGACAGAATCAGTGACACAGATCAAAGAGCAATTATTTGATGATGAAATGAGATGGAGGAGGAGAGAGACAGGGAACGAACAGAAACACGACACTATAATAGAGAGAGTAGGTGCAAAACGTGGCTTTATCTCTCTCATCTCTAACCCCATCTTCATCAAGCTTTTCATATCCTTTCTTGAGAGCTTCAATGGCTTCTGACACGTTATCCACAAACACCTTTTACATCTTACCACGTGATCTTAAGTTCTTAACGCCTTCTCCTGCTTTCCTCCCACACCCCCTATTCAGCTGTTGGGTGACAGTATACAAATTATGGTGACAAAGAGGTTTCAGATTCGTCATGTTTGCTTATTCAGACAAGAAAAAGAAGAGGACAAAGAAGATGAAGAAGAATGATGTTTTTTTTTTGGGCCAAAAGAAGAATGATGGTTGAAACGATGAAGATTAAGGTGAACAGAGCATGAACACATATAATAAAGGATTTAAATATTTCCAATCGACTATGTGGAACCAGGTGGGATACATGCAGACACTAATTGAGAAAATCACTTAATTTGCTTATTTGGACCAAAAATAACTCATGAGCACATATGTGAAAGAGTTCGATGGGGGTGAGGGGAAGAGAAAGGGGGTGCAATTAGGCAAACCCAAAACATAAAAAGAGATGGGGACGTGAATAGGTGATTGAAAGGGGGAGAGTGAGTTAAAAAAAAAAGTGCAAGTGAGAAAGAGTGAGATATTAAAAAGAGGCACAAATATCTAATAAATAATTTATAAGAGTCAAGAGAGAAAACATGTATGCTAAGTTGCTGATACATGCCAAGATATGGGACCCACAACATAAAAAGATAACAAACGAAAGAGATAGTTAACGGCATTTTGAAATTTGCTCCGTTTTAAAATGATTATGACTACTTTTAAACCTAACAAAACATAATTATATTGGCCGCAATTGGTGAAAAACTTTTTTTTTCTATTTTTGCATCTTTACCTGATAGGCAAAAATTTTATATTCTAAGACTTTGCAAGTGTATAGGCCGTATCAAGTAATAAATATTGAGTAAGATATCATTCTTATGAGGACTTGGTATCGACAATGTAGTTGAGCACCAACTTTACAATTTTATTTAAATTGAGTCAACACAAATTGGATAAATGCTAACTAAAAGGAAAAAAAAATCAAATATATCTAAGGCTAAGAGTGATTCGTGACTTGGATTATTATAGCTTTGATTATTTATTAGTGTCTAATTTCTTCCATTAATTGTATTTAAAATAATATTTGCTAGTCTAGGATTCTAAATTACCTAAGAGTGTTTTTGATTCACTAAAAGGTATTCTAATTATGTTAATCTCTAATTCCTTAGGCGACTAGTACTTAATTGGATTAATTTAAATGCAAGCTTAATAAGACTATGTAGGGCCGATAGATATATGTATATCCTACAAGTAAATTAAGTATAGAAACCTAATCCTACTTTGAAGGTCTATTTTAAATTTCCTATGTCTAGGCTGCTTTAGAATACTAAAATAATCTCAATCAGATACCTCTTGTTTCAAGATAATTAATCACACAATTAAATCAACAAATATAATATTAAATTAAATAAATTAATGACAAAAATTATCCTCCACTAATCCATGATCAAACTAAATAATCCAAAAAGAGGGTTTATCTATATGAACTGTGTATTCTTATGACTAAAATAATAACCAACGACAAAATGAAAAAATAAGAGAAAAGAAGAGAAAAGAAAGGAGAAACAAAAACTCAATGCCGGATCTTCATCTGTGCTTTAAATCTTCTATATCTCCCTGCTTTAATCTTCATCCATTAAAACTCTAGCCTTGTCATCACCAACCAAGAAAATCAAACACCCCCTTTATTCTGTCCACGCGCAAATATATATGTGTATTGAATCCCCCTACATCCAGTTGCTGCACGACTTATTTATATCTCATAAGATTGATTTTATCTACATCATCCCAAATAATATATATTGTATTATACTATTTTTCCGTTAAATTGGTTGCCATGATGAATCTCTTTCTTCGTATTAGATCACGTAAGTATATCTTTCCAAATAATATATTGCATATCCTTGTGTAGTTGTGTTAAACCTCATCCATCTCATTATTAATACACACACATATTTTTTTTATACTCGAACGTTACCTTTTTCTTGCCTTTTCTATATTTTTTTCCCTTCTTAAATCACACAATATCTCTTGCAAAATAAGGTAGGATATAAGTGGATTTTACGCTAAAATATATCTTGCTATCCTATAATTATTAAATGATAGAAAAATATATAAAAGATAATTAAATAAGTATAAAATATTAATAAATCTAATAAAATATATCTCAGAACCTACACTTATTTAATTATAAAATATATACTTATGAAATAATTTGCTGACTGAATAAGAAAAATTAATTTCTCCTAACCCGTTATCTCAAACTCATCTTCTTTTGGAAGGGTGAGGGAGAGTAGATGAAGGGTTAAATAGAAATTAATTTTCCTTACAAAGTAATTAAGCTATTTTTTTATATTGTTCATTAATTATCCACGTCATCTTCTATGTCAATATTTCAGTCAAAAAATGAAAATAAAAATTAACTAACAGTTAATATATATTTTTGCATCTATTTAAAAATTTATAATATAATTACTTTTATCCCTAAAAAAGTATTAATGTTAAACACACTTTGAAAAAATACCATGTGTTTCAGACTTTGAAAGCCAAAAAGTTATTTATAGAAAAAATTGGAGGAAGTATATTTCACATATCTATTGTGTTTTTGAACCGTGATCTTGATGGTTAGTTATTTTTATAAACAAAGACAGAGCTAGGATAATAATATTGCCGGCAACAAATATTGTGTCGCAGATCCTGGTTGACTGTTAAAAATTAAAATGATCTTTACGACTCACAGATTTTTTCCGCCGCCAGTACACTTTATGTCACCCACCACGCCAAGGCAAAAAGGAGTTGCCACAATTCAAAGAGGACCCTCGTTGGCTGCTGGCCGCTATCAGCTCATCTTCTTCCTTCCTCTCTGTCTTCAAATTAAACATCTTCCAAAAAATGAACTGCATACTTTCCACTTGTATAACATTATTTGCAACTTAACTTTTGGTACTTTTAAAATTAAAGAATAAATATGACAAAAAAAATTTAACTTAACTTCGAGGATTTTTAACGTGAATGAGAATATAGATAGTCCTATCAACTAAAATATTTTGCTATTCCTAAATCAAGGTGCTTAATTAAAATTTTATGAATCTAATAACATAATCCCTCTTATCCTATATATAAATAAATTTTTCGGTTGATCATTTTTATAAGTAACTTTAATTTTTTTCTCATGAATTTTTTCTATTTTACCCCTAATAAATATATTATCTCTCATATAATTATTTATTACACACACTCTTTTAATTTCATGGTATCTTATATAATAGTATAATTAAAAAAACATCATATTCTTAATACAATTATTACTTTTAACTAATCTCAATTATCTATTCATTCTCTATCAACCAAAGTTTCTTAAATATATATATATAAAAAAGTCATTGACATAGCCATGCTTTTGTTTGTCCCCGGGGCCAACTCTACAGTAGGCATGTGACCCACCAATGTGTTTGTCCCAAGGAACACGGCAACGTAGTTGAAACGGGGCAAAGGAAGACTTGAGCTGAATTAGAATGAGTTCATCTGAACTAGCTTTTTCGCCTGCTTGTACAAATTAGGTAAGGCAAAAAGAAGTGGTCACAACCAAAGAGCACACTGCGATTGTTATATCTCATCTTTTTCCTTTTCCTCAGCCATCAGATCTTCACTATCTACTCGCTCCATTCATCTTTACAAGCATGAGGTAAAACTTGAGTAAGTAACTCTCTCTCTCTGTATTTACTTATTCCTTCAGAATTTCAGTGCGATTCTTTGGAATGGATTTCTTGGTTCCTTAGTTCTTAAGAGAAGTAGATGATTTTATTTCCTGGAAAAAGCCCATAATTGTATATTGGAAATTTCTTTGTACATGTTTGGCAGTTAACAGATCTGTATTTTTTAGATTTTATTTTTGAAGAAATTGATCAATGCAGAAAAAGTAGAATAATGGGGAAACCTGGTGGAAGGCCAAAGGCAGAAGACATATGGGATCACGTCAAAGTATTACGAGGAGGGAAGCGAGTAAAGTGCAAATATTGTAAATTTAAATATGCAGCAAGTGCTAATAGGATCAAATCTCATATTCATCAAATTAAGGGTCAGGGTATTCGACTTTGCTCCAAGTTTAAAAAGATCGTGAGGGATCTAAAAGAGAAAGATGACCTCGTTGATTCACGAGGTGTGAACTAATACTGTTTTAATTTAAATACTATATGAATTACTTAAGCATATTTTGTTCTTCTTTCTTCCACAACCTTGTCAATCCTTACTCATGATTTGGGGCTATGTTTGGGTAGATGGAAAATCCAAAGGAAAATATATCAGGATGGAACTTTAGAAGGGAAATTTTTTTAAGAAACAATTAAAAAAATTATTTTTTGAGATTTTCACTCCTAATTTATTTTCTCCCTCAGTAAAAACTATTTAAACAGTATGTATTCACTGTTCAATAGCCTAACCAATCACTATTAATCCATAGTTTATAACTTTGAATTTGTGTTGTGACTTTCACAACTAATTAATAATGTACTTATTATTGCGTTATCATATTATACATAAAACTACAGGTTCACTTATAGTGGATAAATTAGGAGACTATAACAAGCCACATGAAACGATGCTTGACTGTTACATGTCCCCCAAAAGGATGTGGAATGGGATAAAGGCTACCCAACGAATACAAACCAACACTGATCCTACGCATCAAGAGAGGGTTAAAATTGGCCCTTTTTATGTTTCTAATATTGTGGATGAACGTGCCTTACAATTGATTCAATATGTTTTTGAGCATTCAAGGTTAGATTCATATGCTACTATATATTCTTCCGCATTTTATAATCTTAAGCCTAGTCATATCACTCATGACCTTTTATGTTCTTTAGTGAGACATGTATACTTGTTTCGTCGTCACATTCATATCTATACCAATCTCAATTAGCCACACTTAAACCGGAGAAGTATTTGAATTCGTGGGTAAGTATTTAATAATACTGTTATTGTATTTTGTTAATATCAAGCAAGGTCTTGGTTATGTTAATGTTCATATTTCCTGGTTTTTTTTCAGGTAATAAATATTTTTGCTGATATTTTGACTGATACTGAAAGAAGGAAGAAAAATCAACCTTTAAATTGGTATCTTCCAGTGATGTTTTCGGTAATTTCTTATTCCCTTTTCATTTGAATGATTGATGTTATTTATTGAATCTATGACAAATTAGTTGATGAGAAATTATTGAACGGTTCTTTTGTTATAGACCGCAGCACTTAATAGTGATAATGTAAGTTCCTTCCTTGACTTTGTTAAGCGAAATAATATGAGAGATAACTACATGTCTGACGATTTGGAGTATTGTGAGAAGGTATCATCTTATTATCTAATTGTAATGTAATTGTAACTGTAATTGATACTTCATTTATTATAATGATTACTCTGTTTGCTATATGTCAATTTTATTTTTTCAATCACACGTTGCAGATATTTATTCCTGTTCATGATGAAAAAAATTCGAGCGGACATTATTATCTATATATTATTCACATGAAAAATCAAGTTGTTGAAACATGGGATTCTCTACCTAAATGTATGGGTGAAACTGAACGTGACCAAACAACGGAGAAATTGGTAAGTGTTATATAATTTTGTTATTTATAAAATTAATATGTAAATTGATCTTTTAATTCTTTATAATTAATCTTTTTTGTTTAGTTGCTTGCCATGGACAAACTCTTCGGGGTTAACACGTTCGCAAAGTTTACAAAAAAAAATGGCAAGCGATATCCTATTACAACTTAATGGGTGAGTTTACAATTCCTTTTTTTTAAAAAAAAAATTAAGCTTCATTAATAAAGTATGTAGCTTCACCATGTCATAATTTTTCATGTGCAGTTATGATTGTGGTATATTTGTTATTAATTATATGCAACAATCAGATAATTATGTGGGGATAAAGAATTCATTTCAGGTATGTTCACTTGCAGATCGAGTTGTTATTGCTAGCTTAATGCTCTGTACACACACACACATACTAAACACGACTTCATATAAATGATTAGGACAAAATTCAGTTTGATAGTCATAAAGAAAGGTTGGATTTGGCCTTGAAGTTGCTCAAGAGTGACCTGAATAAAGA
>JBAGKO010000004.1:10502575-10514934 GCA_037177275.1 Acacia concinna | reverse complement strand
ATATTTGACATCTTCATTCTCCAACACCTTATCTTGATCATACTCTATACTTCAACTTGATTCTTCTTCCTCTTCTTTATTAAACTCAATCTCATTTATTCTTCCAAGGCATCTTCCATAATCCTATTATATTGCTTGATTAATCTATAAAAAGTTTTACATTAAATATGGTAGTTAGTTAATATAAGAGAATAAATATATGATGCAAACTTTTCGCTCTTAACATGAGGCATCTATATTTGACATTATTAAAACTAATCATATATCTAGCATAAAAGACAGATCATAACAATAAAATATGAAAATATCAAATCAGTCACTTTTGTACCTTTTTTCCCTATAATTACGAAAAATGCCATTGGATTTTTAACAACACGAATATCTTAATTCACAACAAGAGTATCTCAATTAACAACAATAGCACAAACAATTTACAGCATAAATATGTAGTACTTAAATGCTTCTGCTGTTGCTAATTTAGATACTATTGCTAGGAATTAAGATATTCGTATTGTTAAAAATCTGATAGCATTTTTTGTAATTACAGGAAAAAAGTACAAAAGTGACTGGTTTGGGATTTCCACATTTCATTGCTTTGATATGTCTTTTCCCTATTTGGGTTGTCTTTTTTTTAGAATTTTCCTTGCTTTATGATGAGGACTAAATAAACCGATATAGCCAAATAAACTTAAGAAATTAAATTAACTGAATCAAATAATTCAATTAATCAAGCAAATGCAGACTTAATTTGGTTCGAGTACTTTTAATTTTCATTTGATTTTACTCACTTCTATAAATAATGAGAATAAAATAGAATGCATATAGCATTAAATATAATGAATCTATTTGATATTTAAACTTCTAATGTATCACTTAAATTATGACTCGTGAAAATGCATACACACACCCCAATTTACATATTCTATTCACATCAAATTTAAAAGTGAAATCTGGCAAAAAATAATAATTAAAAGATAACAAGTAAATAACTCATCACACTTTGTTATTTTTAAAATGCTTTTCTTTGTATAAAAATAAAAAAAGATAATATGTGGGGAAAATGATGAAAAAAATACTATTGGAATTACAAAAAAAAATCCCAAAAATATATTCTAAATTAACAAAAGACAAATAGGTTATCAAGTATAAATGCAGAATTTTGATGTTTATGTGCTTTTACTAAAATGCCCCTCTCTGTTTTTTTTTTGAAAAAAAGGGGCATGAATCTTCTCTAGTCACTAACACTGGACCTCCTATGAGTTTTTTTTTTTTTTAAAAAAAAATTGTCAATATATAAACCCAAGTTGTCCAACGGCTGTCTAGTCAATAGAGCTCCAGAGCTTGCAGCCAACAAAGGTTCTTGCCCATTTTTTTATAAAATAAGTTGTGGATATTTTAGTAAAAACATCTAAACTTCAAAATTTCATATCCATACTTAACTATTTGTCTTTTTGCTAATTTAGAATACACTTTGAGATTTTTGCAATTTAAATGTATTTTTTCATCATTTTCCCTAATATTTATCATTGTTTTGCAATAATGAGTAAATGTGTGTACTATATATTTTGCACAAAGCCTAACATTCAAACTGTACTGTTTTTTTTTTCACCCAAAAAAAAAACTGTATTGTTTTGGTATATTAGAGTATAGCTTGTTTTGTGTATTTAACATTTTACATTGATTAATATTGATTATTATACTTTCTTTACAATTTTCTTACCTAAATACACAGTAAACATGCATTTGTAACGTCAATTTTTATCACATCCCCTTACAATTGTTTTTTTTTTTTATATATATATAGTGAAATATAAAAACACACCCCTGAAAGAGGAGAAAATAGATTCAAACTCATTACAATTTATGAGAGGCGTAATTGGCTACTAATGATAGAATATCATCAATTACAATGCATTCTCCCCAATCCAATCCAAAATATACGACGTTGTTAACTCATTCACTCATCACTCAAATCACTAATGTGCGTTAAATCATTTAATGTATATTAAATTGATAAAATTGACCTATTTTACCTCATCAAAGAATTGTGATTTTTTTTTAAAAAAAATTAATCAACTGATATCCTGTGCTACGAGAAACCATGGGCCCGCAATAAATGTATTTATTATCTATCATCTCTAGCTCTCTTTTTTGCAGGCGGTAAAAGTGAAAAATAATGATTAAATACCTTGTCAACTCCTTATATTAAGGATCAAAATTTTCTTTTAAAAGATTTTTCATAATTTGGACTGGAGGAAAAAAAAATACAAAATACTAGTTATAATATTGGTTATTTTTTAAGAAGACTTCTAAATTATATTTTGGATAGGAGGGAGAATGTGATAAATATTAGTTATAATATTGGTTATTTTTAAAAAAGAAAAGAAAAAAATGTGCTATAGTATTGTATTTGTCACTACAATCATGATATTATGTGGTATCAAAACAATACTAGCAATAAAATGTGTCTTACAAAGTATGATGGGCCTTATCAATTATAAGAATAGATTATAAATTAGAAACCTCAACGCAATTATTTTCTCAATACTCTGGCAAATATATATATATATATATATATATTCTTGATACCTCATCTTACTTGTACATATTCAAAGGCAACTGAAAATACACAACACATTGAGGCTTTATTATTAAGATTTGATTTTGAGTTGGCAGTTTTTTTTTTTTAATGTTGTCCAAAGTACGTCCTAACTTTAATTTAAATACCACAAGACAAAATTAGAAACAGAATTGACGTCTTGGTTTATGTATTACAAGTCAAGAGATGGGCAATTTTCTTTTGGAACTAATATCGTATTCTCCAACTGATAACTAAGCACTAATCCGCAGAGACACGTGGATCACGACATGGATTTTAATTTTCCTAGTAAAACATTATCCATGCACATCAGGTAGATTATTTATTTTTAAGTTGGCAAGCTAAATTATTGCAGGCACGGTTTAAACTTGCAATAAGGCGTTGTCGACACGAGACTTGGTTTTAATTTTAAAATTTATATTTGCCCAAGTTGAAATAATGTTATTTTTAACATATTTATATTAGAATCCGTAAAAATTATTTTTAAAAATTAATTCAACCAGACACAAATATAACTGAAAATTTTTATACTTGGTAAAAAAGTAGACTGGTTTTCTCATGTATTATATTTAATATAAAATGAAGTTTAAAATTTGCTCAAAATTAAATTATATATATTGATTTATCAAGAAAACTTGCTCCCAATTTGATGACTGAGTCATTTATTCAATATTTGAAATATGACAAAATAAATTCAAGAAAAAGGAATAGTACTGGAGCAAGAAAAGCTGTCCCTTCTTCTCGCCTTGATTTTTTTTTTTACCCTTCTTAGACAATTCTAATTTCAATTTTCAAGCTAATATGCATTTATTTTTCCAATCACCGGAACGGCAAAATCTTTTTGGCGTTATTGCCTTCGTTTTTGGCTCTGTAACTACGGATGCTGAACCTGCTTCCTCCATCTCTCTTCGTTTACCCTAAAAAAAGGCAGATGTCCGCTTCTACATAAAGCTCATCTCCTTCTTCACTACTCTCATTCCCATCCCTTACACTCTGTGCCACCCCACACTTTCTCCTTCTCTTTCCCTTTATCTGGGTTTCTCATTTTGTTCCTAATGCTTCATAAAGTTAATTTCTTTTAATCTTTCTGCTCAACGCTTAATTTGATGAGGAAGTTTCGTTCGATTTTATCAGCATTTTAAGGTCCTTCAATGGCAGACAACGTGGACCCTGTGGGTTCAAACCTTCTGCGTTTGGAAAACAGCAATACATGCTTTAACAATTCCAAATGTAATACTGGGGATGAGTTTGGAATTTCTTTTAACCAACAAAACGATAACGGACGCCATCATTGTCCTCCTTGGGATAGCCATGGATCCGGGTGTTTTCAGATTCAGAGTGATGAAAGAGTCAGACTAATGGTTGAGAGGGAGAAAGAGCATTTGCCCAGAAATGATTACCTGAAGAGGCTGCGTAGTGGAGACCTGGAGTTGAGTGCTAGAAGGGAGGCTCTTGATTGGATTTTGAAGGTCGGTTTCTTAATTTTTCAAATGTTATTTTGCGTTTATGCTTTTTTGATTCATTAGAAATTCCCTTGCACCAAGTCTCCATTCTCATTCGAAGAACAGTGTTAAGATCAATCTTGTTGTTTATATTGACGCTGAAGCTCGCAGCTCAAGTACTCCTAACGCAATTTATCTCATCGGGAACGTTCGGCTATCATTTCTTGTTCTCGCTAATAGTAATCGATTTACAATGTCTAGCTTTTAAGTCAGATTTCAATAGGATTCTGCTAATCATTATGTCCTTTTCTCTGTTTTTTAAAAACCGAAATTGATGATGGAGCAGTGGTATTAGTGTCTAGTCCTTAGCTGATCTTGCAGCAACTTATCGACATTCTAAACTGGATTTACATTTTCCTTCTTTTCTCGCTTGTCTGCTCTTTTAATTCTGTGTCTCCTCCCCTTCATTTCTGGTTGTTACACTGATCAAATCCCCTTCTTGTTTTTGATTGGGCACTTCTCTTTGGAACTCTAATTTGTATTGTGTGATCATCAACAGGCTCATGCCTATTATGGTTTTGGTCCATTGAGCTTTTGTCTATCTGTGAACTACTTGGATCGATTCCTATCTACATATGCGTTACCTGTAAGATCTAATACCTAAGCTAAGAATTCTTTGACTTGCAAACTTTTGTTTGTGTGATTTCTCTCTGATGGTCTAATGTCTATCTATTTGGTCTTGCTGGCCTATTCTCTTGGTCTATATAGGGTGGTAAATCTTGGACCGTGCAATTGCTAGCTGTGGCCTGTTTGGCATTGGCAGCTAAAATGGAGGAAATTGAAGTGCCCCTCTTAGCAGATTTGCAGGTGAAGAAGAATCATGTAATCTCTTAAGATGATTATTCCATTTTTTTTTGGTGTTCTAACCCCTAATTTTCTTATTGATATTGTGAATGGATAGGTTGGAGAACCGAAGTATGTATTTGAAGCTAGAACCATTGAAAGAATGGAGCTACTAGTGTTAAGCGCATTGAGATGGAAAATGCATGCTTTAACTCCTTGTTCCTTCATTGACTATTTCCTCAGTAAACTCACAGCTGGGAAGCATCCAACAACTTCATCCATTTCAAGATCAATACAGCTCATAATTGGCACAATTAAGGGTACCCCTCAAAATTCTGTTTCAGTGTCTTGTCGTTTTCTAGATATCTGTTCTTGAGGAGTAATGAGTTTTAAGCAGTTCTTGTTGGGAAATCAATGCAGGTATTGACTTCTTGGACTTCATGCCTTCTGAAATTGCTGCAGCTGTGGCCATTTCTGTTACAAGGGAACTGCAAACAATTGAGATAGACAAGCTCATCTCTGGTTTAATGATGGATGAAAAGGTAAAAAAAATTGGTGGCTCCCACAAAACAAACAGCTAAAAACGACAAATTTACTTTTGCTCTGGGAAGGAAAAATAATTGTGTGTGTGACACAATCCTCCTTTAGGTGAATTGTTCTGTATCTTGAGAGTTCCATTGTGTGTTTTTTTCTCTTTTGTTGCAGAGAGTTCTCAAATGTGTTGAACTGATTAAAGACTTGTCCTTGATGAGTGTTTCTGCAAGTTTGAGCAGAAACTTAATGCCATTGATTCCCCAAAGCCCAGATGGGGTGCTGGATGCTGCATGCTTGAGCTACAAAAGTGATGAATTAACTGTTGGCTCATATCAAAACTCTTCACACAACAATACTTGTAATGATGCTAAGAGGACCAAATCAGAGAGACCTTCTGATGATGGGACTTTCAAGTCATGAAAGAAATGGAAGTTTCTTCCTTTTCACCCATGTTTGAATTAGTTTGGTTGAATAATGGGACTCTGGTGTGGACTTGGAGTTAAAAAGGGTAAAGAGCTTTGACACAGTTGGGGGGGAAGAAGAGTGTGTTTTGAATGAGCATGAGAAATTTAAGGGGTATATATATATCATGCTTTTAGCATGAACAAGATAAGTTATTATACCTATATTCATAATCAGATTCATATAAACAGCTAAAAATGGTATGGAGGTTTGGATGATGATGATGATGAAGGCGAATTTTGATGAATTATTGTGTTGAAGGCCAGGATGACAGCTATGAAGTTGCTGTTTTTAGTGAAAAAAATCTATCAGCATTATCATTATATTATTTGGTTGTACTTTAATTTCTGGAGGAAGAGAAGGAATTTATGGTGGGAAATTTTTGTTGTTGTTGATGTTTTTATGTGTTTTTTTAATCACAAACATAAATACATCAGTTATAATAAAACCATTTCTTCTTAACCAGAAGTTTTTAATTCCATTACGATTCCTCAAATTCACATTCGTTGTGCAAGCAAACCAATAGTTTGGTTATGAGAAATTTGTGTTCAGTTGGTTTTAGATTTTTATTCTTGATTAACAGTAAAAGTGAGCATGTTGATATTAAATTCTACTAGTACATTGTAAATTTTTTGCTTGGACCATTAGTTATCGTTACAAAGTGAAGCAAATGGATATTGTGTAAAAACTTATATAAAAAAAAAAACGAGTCTTTACCATTAGGTGATGGGTATTACATGTGATTATTTTTTATTATGAGGTGAATTATATGGATTAGTTTGATATTTTTGTGCTATATCAATATTAAATTTTTAAATAAATTATTGATTAACAAGTCTCGTTTAAAAACTTCGGTAAGCGGTTGATTAGTGTTTTTTTCAATCTGTTTTTGGAGGTTCAATAATGCTTCCTCTTCATTGCTACATGCAAAGGTTTTTTTGCTAGTCTTGAAAGCAATTCTAGTGCTTTTTTTCTTATTTTCATTTCAATGGATGCCACTTTAACTTTTCTTTGTATTAGTTTATTATGAATATTATATTTTCTTTTTACATGTTGTCTTAAATATAATATATATTTAACTATTTTTTTAAAAAAATTTAAATAAGTTATTTAATCATATCATATATTGTGTAATATTAAATTTTATATCTGTTTATAATTTAAATAAATTTTTTTGAGAAAAGTAATAAATATAAATATTTTAAATAAATTTAATTAGTTTCTTTAATCTTTCAGGAAAAAATATTAGTTTCATTAATTTCTTCAAAAGAATCCATTAAATTTTATATTTATTATATAAAGCATATAGACAAAATTGAATTATAAGTTAGATATATTTACAAATAAAATCTAATATTTTTTGAACATGTGCGCAAAAATAAACTATAAGCCAGAAGTATTAGTGAGCCTATGATCAAGATTTATTTTTTATTTTTGAAATTTAAACAGAAAAAGAAAAAAGATCAGACTAGTAAAATCCAATATTTTTATTTGTCAGTACTAGAAGGATATAGGCATTAGCTTATGGGGATTGGGAAGCCACTATGTGGGACCTATAGGTCATGAGGTAAGCAGGAAGGGTATGTGACTATGTGGTCCTCCTCCAGCCTTTTTGTTCTGAGTAGCTGACCAGTCAAACTCTTATGTTTTAATTTTTAAAAGAGGTTTTTGTTATAACTTTACCCTTTTAAGTATATTTTATTAGACAAAGTACATTGTGGTCTGTGCATACTGTATATATAGTTTGCAGTCACATATAATGTAAAATTATATTTGCTTATCTCCTTCCACTGCAATGTAACAGTTTTATGGCAAAACAACAAGAACAATGGTAATGAATTTTTTTTTTGGGGGGCAGAAATAATAAGGAGATATTTTACAAAATATTAAAATAATCTAATCAGCTAAGCATGTTGAATTGATTAAATAATAATAGTGATAATAATAATAATAATCAAAACCACGATGACTCATGACAATGGAAACAAAATATACATATAATGGATCCCAATACCACCAGATATGCATCGCATATGTGAAGAACCATCACAAGTGGGAACTGACAATTCCCTTGAAATTTTAAAACCATAATTAATCCTTCAAATTATATACTAATAAAACCCACCCCATTATCAGTCCATACTTTATTTGGTTTTTCTAATAATAATTGTAATTTTGCTCCCGCCTACACTATAATACACATGGTTTAGGTAAAAGCTTATACATATATAAATACAAAGCTTTAAACTTGGAGTCTTGACAGAAGGACAGGCAACAAACTAAGGGACCCTTCTTAGTTAATACATTTTCATTCATTATTATCTACTATATATGGCAGTTATTGTAAATAGTTTTCACACTCCTTGTTACTTAAAGGTTAAAAATGATTCGTAGTATATAGTTTACACTACGAATAAGGTCTTATGTTAGATATAAGAGTAGTTAAATAGACAGAATTCTTAACGACCACAAAGACTTGGAGCATATATCATGGTCAAAATCATATATAGTATAAGTACAAGACTGGAATGAAATAAGAAAAAAGGGACAAAAATGAAAACAAGAGATAGAATAAGGTAGGGTTAGCTTTATGGAGGGTGTCAGTATTATTTCTCTGGTCCGAGACTATCGCTCTGTGTATGCTAATGTAAATAATACATGTGATGAGCAGCGTTAGGTAATGGGGACAGAACAGTGTACTGCCACACACTGACTGAGGTTGTTGAAATTTTTACAGCTTTGAGTCAATGGAAGAGTCACCTTCTCTCTCTCTCTCTCCCCCCATCATCAACTTCTTCAGTAAAATAAGATTAGGTTTTCGCTTTTCACACACTCCTTTCTCATAAACTAAACTTGATGCGTAATCTATGCTAAGATTATTGGATATATATACATATATAGAATGCTTTCATTGTGCACGCACGCTCCATATTTATTCCCTAACCGACTTTTCTTTGTTATAGATATTATGAAGGGATAAGATAGATTATTATATCGGCCTCTTGCATTATTAACAAATGACTAGTCTGGTTCAAGGAAATGTAGATCTACTGTGAGGAAAGCTCATTACCTCTAAGTTATTATTGTGACTACATACACAAGGCTTGAAGAAGAGACTATTATTAGTTAAACTGGAATTGGAATGACTCAACTTTCAATGAGTTGGTGATAATAGAGGTTAATGGATGGGGTGTGTGGGGGGGAGAAAAGGACATGTATAATGTATATTATTAAGTGAAAGGGTTGTGATGAAGAAGCAAGAAAGGACAAGTAAGGAGTAACAGAGATTGGAAATCATTTATTTATTTGGTTGAAGGAGTGATGAGTTGAATTGATTATTGATGGTGATCGAGAGAGAGAGAGGGGTAGGTTTGACTCTTCAAAAAAGGAAGTACAAAAGAAAGAAACAAGCTTTTGTACTGAGGAGGAGTGGAGGGTGAGAGAAAGCAGAGAGAAGCACAAGAATATGAAGATGGAAAAGAAAAGATGATGATAATAAGTATAGTAGGGCAGACGTGGACTACTGATTCTTGTATATATATACATATGCTCAGAGAAAGATCAGTATCAGAGTATGCTTTTGATTACTCCTTTCATCTTCCTATGTCCTCTTTTTATTGATACGATGCAGAAACTGAAGCAGAAGCATATTCCCTCACTCCCTCAGAACCCCCGCCCCCCCACTTTTTTAATTATTGTAATCAAATAATAAAAAGCGCCATTTGTTTTTTTGAAAAGTTTTATAGGTATTATTAGCCACATATATATGTACGTAGATATATATAGATAAACACAAGGTGACAATAAAATACGTTCTTTCTTTTCTTTCTGGTTTCTTTTGCAGTTGTGAGTTGGGGCCACGTTACAACAGACTATGGTGACATCTTCCATTTAATTCGCTTGGCACGAATTAATACATTTGCTGACTCCTGGCAGCAGGATATATTGTTATATGTATGTATATAGAAATAAGCAATTTTTTAATTAAAAAGAATTAAGAATATGAAAGGGTATTCAAACTGTTGTATAATTGATATCTGACGACATTAATGATCAGATATGAGTAGATCAGTGGAATAATGATTCGCTTGTAGTTTCTCAATGGGGTTAGTTTCTGAACAAGAACACGACACAGATATATATAATACTGCGAATCTGCGAAAGCTTTGAGCACTGATATATGTATTCCCTGCGTCTCTCACGAGTCACGAGTTTCTAAATAGTGTGTGTGTGTGCATGACTAAAGAAAGAGATAATGACAAGTATGTTTAACAAGGGTAAACTTTAAACATAAAAATGCCTATATGTGTGTGTGTGTGTGTCTGTAACAAGTTTACAAAAATCATGTGTGAACAAATTTGACTTCATATACGAGAAGTTATGTTCCATATGAGATGGAGTTAGTTCTCAAGAATGAGAGACACAAGCACAAAAGTCAAATGAATCATAAATTCACTGTTAATGGTATGTTTGGTTGGGGAGAAAGAGATGTGATCTTTCTCTTATTTGATTTAAAATTTTGGAGGAAAAGAGAATCTAAAGTTTTTTGGATTATTTTACTCTTATAACTTATGTAATATTTTAATAATATCTATGTGAAAAATATTATCATCAATAAAAATAATAATATTATTAAAATACATTTATAAAATAAAAATATATTATTAAAATTATTAAAATTTAAAATATATAATTAAAAAATAACTTAAATAAAAATTAATATTATAACTAAAATATAAAATAGTATTATTTAAATAAAAATTAATATTATATAAAATTAATTTATATAAAATATGTTTTTATCATTAAAAAATATTATTATGATAGGAACTTTAAAAAATTATATTATTACACATAAAAATAGTATTATAAAAATTATTTAAAATAAAAAATTATATTCATAAATAAAATATATTATAATTATAAGATATGTGAATATTAATAATAATATTATTAAAATATATTTATAATTTAAAATATATTATTAAAAAATAATTTAAATAAAGTTATTATGATAACTGAAAATATATTATTTACATTAATATTAAATTAATTTTAATAAAAATATATTTTTATCATTAAAAAATATTTTTATCATATAAATTTTAGGAACTTATATTATTACATATAAAATATAATTATAAAATGATTTAAAATAAATAAATATATATATATTCATAAATAAAAAATAGTATAATTTTAAATAAAAATATTATTACTGTATGAAAATTATATTATTATGAAAATAATTTGAAATGAAAATATATTATTAAAAAAAAACTATCATAGTTAGGGTAAAATGGTAAATTGATACTATTCTTCCCCTTCCATCTCCTCTTAATAAATTAAATAAAATATCATTAAAAACCTTCCACCTTTCTTCCCATTGACTAAATTAAATAAAGTAACACCATATCCTCCCTCTCCATCCTCTTCCTTGAAACCAAATAGGTAAATGTACTACCTTGGGTGCCTAATATATAACATCATCTTGACAATTTTTTGAAGATTAAGAAAGTTAACTAAATTATTTTAAATATTTACATTTATTATGGAAAACTGTAACTAGGTCCCAATTAAGGAATTTAATTGCAACTATGTCCCATAAAATCACTAAATTACAGTGAACTCCTAAAAGACCTAGGTGCAATTAATTCTAAAGGTGAAAAGAAAGATATGCCCTCTTCAATTAAAATTAAATATTCGATTCTGAAAATTTTGTAGCATATATCTTTAATAAAAAAATATATCTTTTTTTGAAGAATGTGAGAATTATTTGATGATTGACGATAATTTTTCAATTTTTAGGTTTAGAAGACAAGGTTTGTTTTACATAACAGAGAGCATATATGTCTTTTTATCTTTGTAATTAATTGCACCTAATTTTCTTAGGAGCTTATTGCAATTTGGTGATTTTGTGAGACTTGATTGCAATTAAATTTACTAATTGGGGGCTACTTGCAATTTTCCCTATTTTTATTTTTCTTCAAACAAATTTGACTAACTTGTAAATTAATATATAATTCAATAATACACACAAATATTTTAAAGAGATCATATAACCTTTGCTATAATAATTAATTAAGTACTACATTCAATATTAAATATAAGACCTAATTAGTTTGTAGTGCAATTTGCACTATATAAAAAAAGTCCTCTATTTAAGAAGGATTAATTCAATTAGCTTATTTAATATCTCCAAATTTGTCAACTTGTTTGTGGTATTGCAGTACAAACTATATCTTATATTAAGAAGTAGTATAAGTTAACATCATGTGATTTGGGTTTACTTTTATACATAATCTGTTGTGAAATAGGATCGTCAGATAGAACAAAATCGCAATTGATAATTTGAGAAAATAATAATAAAGATAAAGGAGACACATATTTTACGTGGAAAAACCCTAAATAATATAGGGTAAAAAATCACGGACAAAGGTAGAAGAATTTCACTATGAGAAAATAGGAATTACAACTTC
>JBAGKO010000004.1:10468579-10493623 GCA_037177275.1 Acacia concinna | reverse complement strand
AAGAAAAACGATAAATTTTAATGTCTTAAAGTAATGTAATTAGCTTTCTTAGGATTTTCTTAGGATTCTCCAAAAAAATCAACTGGGTCTTATAAATAGGACCGGAGGTAGTATTTAATTAGGGTTATGTTACCCCTCTTGAGATTTAGAAGGCAAAGAGTTTTAACTTCTTCGCAACAAGCACACTTCATGGAATTCGAACATGAATTCTTCTTCTCACAGGAGTAAGGCTGTTTACCATCTTAACTAATAGTTTATTGGTTGGGCTATAGTAGTTGTTCCCCAATGATTACTAGAGAGAAATAAAGCTGAGAATGAAACCCAAGAAAATGTAAAAGAGCCCAGCATGGCACAAGATGAGAGAAAAGCCCAAGGAAGAGAGAGTGGGGGTTGTTTGGGTACTAGGAAGCAGAAGCTAAGGGAGGTGAGTGAGAGAGAATGAATGTGGAAAGCGAAAGCCATGTTCCTCGGAAACACTTTTATCCTATTTCTGTGACTTTGGGGGGAAAAAAACACTTTGTTATCCAAACGAATCTTAGGAGTTCCCATGTGTGTGTGTGCGCGCGCGCGCGCGAACCTCTGGGTCCCCTACTCGCATCCACAATGCTTCGTTTTACGTTGTTTACCTTGTCTTCTGCCCTTTTCCTTTAATTTGTCTGCTGTACTACAAACCAATCTTCACCAAACAATCCCTTCCCCCAACAGTTTTTACATAATTTTCTTGTTCTTCTCACATGTACGACGACTAATTATTCCCTCTCATGTTCTTAAAATTGTCACTTTCCCCTTAATTACTTTAACAGAAGTCCTCGATTTCAAACCCCGATCATTTTTGGAGAATTACATATAGCAGTAATGAAACAAACTGCTCAATCAACTAATCCCTTCCATTCTAATTAAAAGGGTTTGATAATTTTTTTTTAGAGATTCTTAAAAAAAATTAATTAAATTACTTAATTTTATTATATATTGTGTTTTATTAGATTATATATTAGTTTATAAGTTAAATAACATAATTTGATGAAAGACAACAAATTTCAATGTTTTAAAATTATTAAATTTTAATAATTTTTAAAAATTCTCTAAAAAAATTAACGGGCTCAAGGAGTAGTATATTTAAATCATATACAGGGGTACATCATATATAAACACGAGTTAATTTAATCTCAATGCTTACGTAAGAACTTGATTAATATGCCACTAATCGCCATTAATGTAAAATAATTCATTATCGATCAAGCGAATGATGAACTGGGCATGCAAAACGACATGCAATATTAACGGCGGATGGAGGACCACCAATTTGTGCAACGGTTCTGATCCTAGCCACGTACGACAGCAGTCGAGAAGAAAAACATGTGAATTTGGTGGGCTAAATAACACACTAGTTCGTTAGAGTTCAACTCATCTTCACGTACAGCTTTAATTTTAAACAGCTTGTCTTCTTCTCTCTGTTGTTTTTCCCCCCTTACCAGAATTTAGCAATTAGCTAAAGATTTTAGAAATGTGGATATTGGTTTGTATAGGAAGAGAGATGAGAGAAGCGTCCAAGTGATCGAAGATCAGATATGAAGAAGGAAGGAGTGGGAGGGAAATGAATGAATGAAAGAACAGTATGAGGTAAAAGAGACGGAGGGGACCACAAAAATGGAGATTTAACTCTAGGCCACCAATGAAGCAAATAAATAATAATAATAATAATGAAAGAAAACACTGCCACTGCTTGGTTCTAAGCTCGCTTAATCAAAATTTTGAGTTGGAGTTGGCTGTAGCATCAACCCGACTAATTCTGAATTAGTCTAGGCTCATTAACCCGACTCGATATGAATTATTTTGGATTTCGTTATTTGAAGCCCTCATTTTGCAGACAGACCTAATTAAGATGGCGAGAATTTCAATTATAAAAAAAAAATGGAATAATGAAAGGGTGAGTTGTAATAATAAATTAAAGGCATTAGGTTTCCTTTGTGTTGTGAAGCAAACTGTCCATCCACTAAAGTCTTAGCTGCTCCTTCTCTCTCTCTCTCTCTCTCTCTCTCTCAATCCATTCATCCTCCTTCCTGCAGGGTCCCCCACCTTTCTCCTTCTTTACCTTCAAAAGCTTCCTCTCCTCTCCCACTACTTCTCTTGCTTAATTACTCTCTCTCTCTCTCTCTCTCTCTATATATATATATATATATGATTTCAGTGCACGGCTAGACTAAGTTAACCATGTACTTACATATTACAGACTCAACAACAAAATGCGAATAACGATTACCTCTATATATGCTTTTAAAACTGAAGAAAATGCGTACCCATCAACTTTCACATGTACTTGCTAGATCTTCCTATTTACTTCCTTCTTATTAACTTCGTCCATTCGGATGACATCTCTCTCCCTCCCTCTCTCTCTCTCTCTCTCTGGGTAAGAGCGCCTGTTCCTCAAAGAATCTATTTTTTAATGAATAACTGTGCTTCCTGATATTTAACCTTGTGTTTATCTGATCTCCTCATGAGATAGATCGTTAATCACATCTCAACCGATTGTTGGTCTCGAGACCTTTTTTTTTTGTCATAAAAAGTTTGCCTATTTCTTACATCAATTGATGTAATATTAACGCAGCTTTAAGAATTTTACTTCTATCACTCACTCGTGGGTCAGCCATTGACGCTGTTAGCTTGCCGGTAAGTAATTACTTATTTATGCAAATCCAATACCCAATCAACTGAAATTCTTTATGTCCATTTTATATGAGCAGATTAGCGAGGATAAAGATATTCCGTAATGAACCTCGCCATAGATTCTGATCTTGGAATCCAAGTTGAATCTACTTTCATGTCCGAATCCCCCGTCCATGTCAATGGTTAGCTAGAGTGTATATATATGTGTGTGTGTGTGTTCATATTGCTGTATTGTAGCTGAAGCACCCACATTCCATATTTTAATTTTAAGGATTAAACAGTCAAAATAATAATAATAAAAAAAAGATCTTCCAAGGGACAAGCTCAAAAAGAAAAAGAACACGGAAAAACAAGGAAAAAAAAAGGAGATCAAAGGAGGAAAAAATGCAATGTAAGTCTCAGACTATATAAAACAAAGAGACAAGTGTCCGGAAACAATAAGTTTTACAATTTTATGAGGTAAGTATATTAGAGGATATTTTTCTTGACTTATCGAGACTTAGGTAAACAGCTTTTGAAACCACAATTCCAGGGGAAAACTAATACTGCAGCAAACCTGCATGCGCTTCCTATTTTTGGTTTTTCTCAATCCCCTTTTTTGTTGAAAAAAAAAATGTAAATCCAGAAAACGCACGCAATGAAACAGAATACATTTGCAACACTAACACCCCCATCACTGACACAGAAGAACATCTGCCTAATTAATTAAACTCTTCTCGGCCATTTTCCTTAATGCAACGAGTTGTAGATGTATATATATATATATATGCGTTAACCTCGCCGTATTAAAGATCCTTGACAAAATAATTAACAGAAAGACAACGTCATTGAGAAAGAGAACCAGAGTTCTGTAAAACTCAGTGAATCAGTAAAAGAAAGAAGCAGAAACATGGAACAAGCAAAGCAGTTTAGAGACACACACAATGCAACCTCAAACATGTTTTCAGGTTTCGAGAAAGTTTTCTGCGTCCTTCTTCCAACTTTATTAGAATACACATTCCAGTTTGTGTAGCCAAAAGCCTTCAACAGGTCATCTTTTCTCGTTTATGATTTATTTTTGTTGAGCTAACAACCAAATCATCGTCTCTTTATCTTCTGATATCATATATATAGCAAAAGTTCCTAATAAAAATCATATGCAGCAGTCACCTTTGCCACCATCATATCTATAATATTAGCCAGCCACCTGTGTGATGAAATAAATATACCAGTGCTCTTTGGATATATGTATATATAAATCTATGACATTCGTTCACAGTAAAATTAGACGCTGAAGAAATTAAACCAGCAGTTCAGGAATAATAGCTTGCTCTAATCTGAGTAGTGGAACTGTACGTACCTTCATTTTGAAACAGCCAACACAATCCAAAGGAATACACAGCCCCACGGCTTTTTTCCCCAATGTCGAGAAAACGAAAACGGGAAGATGACGAAGAAGAGAAAAAAAAAACCCTAAGGATCCTGAGCTAGCTAGTATGGTGCTAGGAGTCCCAGAAGACAGTCAGAAAACTCAGAAACACAATTCCCCACCTTCGAACTCGGCCTTCAAACCAGGAAGCTAGGAGTAACAACCCAAACCCAATATACCTCACTTTTCAGCTCAAGAAGGGACACATAAAGGACAGAGGGAGAGTGAGAGTGAGAGAGAGAGAGAGTGACAACTTTTTTTTTTTTTTGGGTAGTGAATCTTCTTGTCTAGGGCTTCTTACCAAGAGTGTGCTTGTTGTTATGCATCCAAACCTTGAGAACGTGACGCTTCACTCCCGTCTCGTCACAGAACTGTTGGACCACCGCCTCGTCGTGCTTCTGAATCCTCCAACCAAGCTTCTCAGCTAAAGCCAACATTTTGTCTTTTTGCTCCACCGTGAACTTTGTCCTGAACCTCTTCTTTGAGCCATCTCCTCCTCCTGCACTTGGATTTGAAATGTCTTCTTGATCGTCCCTTGTATTCTGGATCCCACACCCTGCTCCTGACGTCGACGGCAGCGCCAGCGTCGCCGGATTCCTCTGCTGTCCTCCGATGTGTAAATACCCTGCCGGTCCTGTCCGGTAATACGGCGCAAACTGAGGCGGTTGATGCTGATGGAAGTGAGGGTAATTGGTTAACAAAAACGGGTCCCCGGCTCCGATACCGATCGCGTCCGTTTCTTTGCGGTGGAAATTGCGGTGGCAGTTACAGGCAGCACATTTGAGGGCGTCCATCGTGCCTTCCGCTCCGGCGGGGAGAAACTCGCCGCAACCGTCGAGCGCGTGGCCGCCGAGGCTCACCGCGTGGTTCTTCAAGCACTCCCTATACCTCGCCTTATTGTTACTATTCCTGGTTGCCTGAACCACCATGACCTCACCGCCACCCACCATTTTCATTCGGGTCGGGTTCCCCAGGGAGTCGTAACTCCCGGCGGGCCCCATCCCCAGTTCCTCCTCTTGCTCCTCAAAATCCATGTCTTCCTCTTCCTCCTCCACCGTTGCCGTCGTCCAATTCAAATCAATAATCCCCACTTGAAAGCGAAATCACAGTTCTACAGAAAGCGAGAGAAGAAAGTAAGGCAGCCAAAATATCTGAGAAATAACCATGAAAAGAAATCTATTCTCATTCATTCATTGAAAAATACTTTCGATTTAGATGTTTACGTTTTATGGCCATCATCTGAGATATAAATCTGTCTAATCTAATCCTAAAAATCCTTCCACCGGCTATAACCGGTAAGCCGGTAATCTGAACCCGGTTCGGGCGTATACTGAAAAATTATATACATGTCTCTGACTGTATAGTGATTTTACTGAAGCCCGAGATTTTTTACTGTGGAGCGTACAGTAGTTGTTAGTATTGGTGTGTTCTGGTACAGCAGATGAGCAGAGAGAAACGTGAGCTGAAGACAATGGAGAGAAAAAAAAAAATTAAGTGAGATGAGAGAGAGTGTGTGTGAATCACGCGCTTCACCAAACGCCGATGAGCAACACTGAAACCCTGCGAGTCAATATCAGGGCGTTCTCTGAACGCACGCATTCCCGTACCTGAACCGAACTGACGTGAGGTGGGACCCAAACGAGATGGGGAGCGTGACGGTGGCGCGTGGGGAAGGTGAGAGAGAGAGAGTGGGTGGGGTAGGAGGATAGAGACAAGGGAGTTTACATAGGAAAATAAATATAAATTGTCGGCATTAGTGGCTGCTGCTGCTACGTGTGGTCTTCTCCGACATGCCTGACGCTCTTTTTTGCGTCAACAACATTCATTTTTTTTAGAAATAATAATAATAATAATTTTTTTGTAATGTTTTAAACTTTAAGACAATAAATTGGTTTACTAACCGTTAAATTAATCTCCCTTTAATTCATGCCACTACCACCTTTTCCTTTTTGTTGAAATTAAAGTAGGAACAAGTTGAACTTTCGATTGGTGTGTGTCAGGTAATATCTATTAGTTAACGATTAGTGGTAAATGATTGATTTTTGTTACGAGTACCACATCCCAAATGAAGGATTAAAAAATCATTAGTAAATTATTACTATTATGTACATAAGCGTTAAACCTTGACAAGCCATAAATGAAGTTTGTACGGATACGGTTGGTCGAACATTTAACCGAGCTCATGAATCACAAGAGGACTTTGTGGGGATAACAAAGTTTTGTTTTTTGGCTAGTGTTTTTTACCTAAGGAGGATTAGGAAGTTGAATGTGGAGTCAATAAAAGAGATGCAAACGACGATCGTTGTAGATTAAATTTGGTAAACGACGTGAGTTTTTGAGGGGTGAGGGGGTGCAGGGTTGAGGGGTCAGCGTCTTCACCAACTTTGGGAGCACACCCACAAAAATAGAAGGCAGAAATACTGAAATGGACATTTCTTTTGGAAAAATTTTAATCTTATATTCGGACTTAACTATGAAAAAAATAAAGAATTAAGATGTATCCAACAGGTTAAAACGCTTTCTTAAAGTAGATCTAGCGCCCTAAAAATAAAATATTTGGTGGTATAATTTTACCTTAAATATATATTTGATAATGGATCAGTCATTTTCATTCTAATTGACCCGTTAATTATATGTAATCTCCTTCAACTCCAGCCCTTTAGGTTCGTTATCTTCTTCAATCCCATCAACATCTTTAAGTGTCTGTTTGGTATGAGGTGAGGTAAGCGGAGGGGAAGGAAGGGAAATTGGGAAATTTTACTCTCCTCCCCTTATTTAGATAACAAAAATTTTAAAAAGAGAGAGAAATTTGTTTTAAGATTTTCTTTCTTTCCCCCTCCTAATCCCTTCCTCTAAAAATGGGGGAATTTGAAAGGAAAATATTACATTTTGGCTTCTATTAATTAATATGCATATGATTTATATTCTTTTTTTTAATATACCTATGTTGTCTCCCTTTTAAATTTGTGTTATACATTATTATTATCATCCTGTATTGCATTATTTTAGCGCTTTATACATATTTTTAATAAGAAAAACAAATTAATATACACATTTTGAAAGTTGCAGGTAAAATTTCTTATTACATGATACATATTAATTCTTCTTTATATGCTACACTTCAAAAACTTTTACATTGACTAATGTCTATTTTATTTTCTGTTGATTATATTCTTATGTTATTGATTACCTTTTTTTACATTATTAAAATTCCTCTCCTCCTCTCCTTTTTTATCCACCCAAATAAAATAAAACAAAATCTTTCTCCAATCCTCCTTGTCCTTCCCCTCCATTAAAATGTCTCCCTTTATCCGCTCCATTGAGCCAAAATTAGGATAGCAAAAATTTTTAGAAATGGGAGGAAAATTTTAGTCCTAACCCTCCCCTCTAAAATTGGGAGAATTTGGGAGAAGATCAGAGGTTAATATCTTACCTTATGTTGACCAATATATCTATACAATTTTTATATAGAATGTATAGAATTATAACAATATTTATATATCAAATAAAAAATAATTATATTTATTTAATTTTAATAATTATAAAACTAAAATCCCTCCCATCTCTTCTCTTTTTTATCAATCCCAATAAAATAAAATGAAATCTTTTTAAGCCCTCCCTCCTCATTTCCTCCATAAAAATCTCTCCCTTCCCCTCTCCTCTATTAAGTCAAAGTCAAACACAGCGTAAATGTATGGGGGAAGTGGAAGAAAGGGGGCAATTTCGTTTCCTTTCTCTGGAAAACGCTTGTAAAGCAAAGGACATCCACGCATGCCTTTTATTTTCTGTGTCAAAATGACTGACTGGTCTTGGATTGTAATAATTAACAGAATTGGACAGCTCAAAATGAAATAATAAAGGGCAAATCTCAAAAATTGCACTCTACCAAACATGTCTATGACGTCAGTGAATTAAATTTATAGGTTCCTTGATAAAATTTAAACAAGTACTGCGAATTAATAACGTGATGAGGAAAAACTAGGACAAATATTTTTTGGTGGGGCCATATTTGATTGAATAACTAAATAGTAGGGCAATAAAAAAGCTGGCGTATAGGTATATAGGAGTAGTGCTGTTCTACCACTTTAAAGTAAGTTTGACTTTTGAGTCAATGAGCCAAGTTTTGAGCTACATTATCTGATGATCTAGCGGTGAGAACCAAATCAAAGACTTATCAGTTATATCTTCTATAACAAGGAACAATGAGGCAGAAATATGACTTTGAAATCGTATCTTTATAAAAATAAAATTGATTAATTTAATATATATTTAAAACAGTGATAACAGAAGTTAGTTACTTATACAAAAAGTAAAATTTATCTATTAAAATATCAAAAAATAATTTTTAATGAGAAATAACCAAAAATAACATAAATTTTATTATATAGATTACACTTATATATATTATATTTAAAAATTAAATTTTCAGAAAAATGAAAAAAAAAGCTAAAAAATATATAATTAATAACACGATTAAATGATTTATTATAATTTTTTTAAAAAGTCAACTGAATTTTATAATTAGAACTTGAAGGAGCATATATTACATTTGATTATATTGTGATAGTTATACTACTTGTATTTTATTAATTGAGTTTTATAATTAAAATCAAATAGACTAAATTATAACAAAAAATTAAAAAAAAATCTGCTTTCCAGACAATACAAACGGATTTTAAGCACCAAATTTGTGCACTTATAGGAAAACATTCGATGTGGTGTGAACGTCCGATTTGAAAAAAGCTACACCAAACATATAATTGTTTTTAATGGAAAACATGCGATCTAGTGTGAAATTGTTCGATTGGGTTTGAATATCGGTATATCAAACACTCAAGGAGGTTCATAATAAGCGGAAAAATGTTTATATAATAATTCTGATTCCATATATTTACAATTCAATTCTTATAATTTTGATTCGATTATAACCAACTCATAGTTTTAGATTCATCGCAATCCTGTTTATATATTTTTAGCCCTTTTATAATATAGTATCTTATATTTATTCTATAACATAAAGACTAAATAAAAAATAATTAAAATTATAGGGACCGATTTATAATAAGTCAATGTTCAAGAATTGAATTACATTAGATTAAAGTGTAAGCATTGACTTACAACCACGTGAATTTATAGAGATTAAAATATTAATAGTATAAATAACTGATATTGTCGGTTTGAATAATTGAATATGATATAATAAAATAAATAAAATAATAAATTCATCAATTTTATAAAAAAAATCTATATAATATTTTTGAAAAGGGGAAGTGATGGCCATCAAATCATATCAAAATCAGGGAATGGGCAAAATAATAATAAGGCAGTAAATTAAAAAGAAAAAGAAAGATGCACAAACCTTATTATTACACACAAGATGAAACAGCATACAACCCCTGCCCTGGGATCTGGTTTTGTATTCATTTTTCAGATTTAACAAAAGAAAATAAAAGAAAAGTACTGTTTGTGGGTATTCCCTTACCTGTGTTTTGGACTGTAATGAAGAGAAAAGTTAGGCAGTCAAAAAAAGAATAGGGGTTTTCGTAAAGGCATGAAAATAAGGTCACCTCAGACCTCATGTCAAGTTAACTGAGTCCATTGTCGTCTCATATATTTGCTGACAAAAGTATCAAACATGGATCTTGGGAGATCTTAGCCAAATCAGTAAACCTTGATGATGATAATAATATGAAATAATCATAATAAATGATAGTATAAAGCAATAAATGTCGCAATAATTGCTAAAACTAAGAGATGACTCGTTCCTAATCCTTTTTAACAAAACCATTAATACGCCAAACTTAGCCACCCCATGGCATGCTCAGCCGAAAATGTTAACTTAAACTAATGATCATTCCGTACAATCAGAATTAGTGGCAGAGGGCCCAACAAATGTTGATATTATGGCTCTCACCGAGCCTGACTTATAATTTATAAAGTTGTGAGTTGAATCCTAGTATTACTAATGTAATGACGCATTGTTGATGAACATTCTAAAGGCAGTTTTATAAACACTCTAAATGTTAAAGAATGCTCTAACCCTGATGAATCCTATAAGAATTCATCCAAGTTTTCTTTTTTAAAAAAAAATTGTAAGATTAAGTTAAAAATTGGCTTATAACATGGCTTGTTTGCATATATAAGATTCATGTTAAGTCCATATAAATACATACAATATACGATTAAGGAGTATATAGCAATTTGAAGTATTTTCTTAAACAAATTCAACACTCTAACGTATTTTGTGATATACCCGTGGCCTAAAGTTTTTTTCTATGTGTGTGTAACATCCTAAATATTTTTTTGTGCCTTGTACTAAGCTAGATGCAACAACAAAAATTTCAAGGGCGTTGGACAAATATGAAAAATGCTTTATAGCACTGATGATAAAAAAAATAAATATTTTAAGATGTTGAATACACCTAATAAAATATTTGAAGTTATTGGATGCAATATAACATACTATATAATTTTGATACACCTACAAAATAGAATGTTTGATTAACTTTAACTATATATAATAGGTGTTCTCTTAGTTTATTTCAACCATTAGTTAACTAAATATGTTAAATTAAAATATCATCTATTTGATGTTTTAAAAAAATTAGTATAAATTTACAGCTTAATAAAAATACAGTAATAGATATAAATTGAGTTAGTGGTAGAATATTAAAATTCGTTAGAGATAACGACAACTACAAAATTACTCCAGACAAAAAGGTTAATAGGTAAAAATAAATCTACCTCATAACTGTGTGTATATATTATATATAAAAGATGATGAGAAGTCAAAATTAGGGAGACATGAATCGTGGGGAGTGAATGAATGGAAGAAGAGAAAGTGAATTGATCTGATGCGACATGCGGACACTCTCGTTTCAGCCTCACTACTCACTCCGCAACCTATTTGTCGTTTTCCCCTATTCTAAAGTTGATGTGATTTTTAATTATTAACCCAACTATGCCCATTTCTCCCGCTGTAATATACACTTCCTACTATTTATATTTTTATATATATATATATATATCTATCTGTGTGTGTATTCACTTCAATTATCTATCACCATAAAATTCAGATCACTTTTTTTAAGTTAAAAAAATAAAATAAATAATTTAATCCTATCACATACTATATTTTATTACATTATACATTAATTCATAAATTAAATTAAATAATTTTAATAAAAACGATAAATTTTAACATTTTAAATTAATGTGATTAATTTTTTTAAAACTCTTTAAAAAAAACTAATTAAGTCTTATAATTAAGAAAAAAAAATATATTAATAAAATTTTTTTGATGACCTTATCATTATTATCATGGCCTCTAACTATAGTATATACTCTAGATTAGAGCCGGTAATATGGGGCGGGCCATTGAGTTCGGCTAGCCCGTCATGAGTTAAGACTATATGGGTTTGGGTCTAAAAGACCCGTATCTATATGGACTCACATTTGGTTAATCCAACCCATAAGGGTTATGGTTAGACGGGCCAGCTCGTTTTCCCCCCTATTTTTCAAACTTTCTCTCTCTCTTTTTTTTTTTTTTTAAAAAAGGCATGTTAATTTTTTTCCTTATAGAACCAAACCATAAAAAAAAAGTTGATAACAACTAATAAATAATAAGTCCACTTTTTAGAAATTTGGAATGAGCCGACTTCTACTTACAAATTACAATGTACAAATTAAGTTTTAAAATTGAAACCTACAAATGAATTTGAAGCATGCATAAAAGTTAGGATTTTGAGCTTACTTTTGAACTCTTGGGTCTTAACATTTTATAGATATTTTTCAAAGAAAAAAAAAGACCATATGGACCAACCTATGAACCTGTCGGGCCAACCTGTCGCAGGTTGGGATCATATAGGTTCAAGCCTAAAAGACCCGCATTAAAACAGTCTCACTTTTTTCAAACCCAAACCAGCTCATTTGTCAGGTTGGGTGGGTTCGGCCCAGGTTAAAACCCATATTACCGGCTCTACTCTAGATCATGTTTGGTTTTACCTAAACAAATTAAACTTAAACTTATTTATATAAGTAGATGTGTTTAGTTGGAGGCTTGTGTCTTTATTTCTTGAATAGCCAGACCAATATAAATTTATTTGTATTTATACAAGGGAGAGAATGATAATACTTAATTAATTTATATAACAAAATTAATGGACTTGTGTTTAATTTGTTATATTAATTTCTCACTTATAAAATAATGAAGTTTTAAAATAAGTTAATGCAAAACAATTTTTAAGTATATTTTTATATAAATATATATTAGATATATGAATATAACATACAATCATAAACAGATAGAGGATAGAAACCGCTTTCTTTTTGTCTGTTTTTGTATCGCTGTTTTGCTCATTAACTAACTTGATGATCGACGTTCGAGGAAAGTTTATTTTGCAGTAATTAATAGCAGTATGATTAACTTACTTTTTCTTTTTTTATTTTCTTTTTTCTTTTTGAAAAAAAATCAAATATCATTAAAATATCTCCCCTTCAACACTATAGAGGTAAAATGAGGACTTTTGGAGATTTTTGTGGACCATCTCTTTACCTTCAAAGGATCTTCTTCTAGTTTAGAAGCTTTTGAATCATGCAGTTCCTTTGGTGGATATACTTAATAAGCATCACCTACATGTTCAAAGTACATGCGTGTTTTGGTTGTGACCAAGAGGAATCAATTGAGCAACCGTTAATGACTTGTCATTTTTCAAAAGCTATATGGTTTGGAGGTCTTTCAATCGTTTTTCCTTTTAGCACATTGTCAACTTTTAAATTCTGGATTAAAAGAGTTATTGTCAAGCTCCATGAGGATAGATTCTTGGAGGAAGCAACTCAGATTATGAAACTCATATATGTGTTATGGATAACTAGAAATCGCCTGCTTTATAAAGGTAAGAGGGTTGATCCAACCACAGTTATCAAAGAGATCAAAGTTGCATCCTCTCTAAGTATTATAGTTTTCGCATCAAAGGACAGTGTCAACCTTTGCTATCCTCAAGCTCCTAATATTTATGCTCTTTTGAACAATATTCCTGCAACTGATTGGAGTGTTCTTATTAATTTTGCAAGATCTGATGTTCGTCGACTTGAGGTTTTTTGTTTGTCACCAGGGTCAATTATTGCAATGCATGCAATAGAATGAAGCAATTTCGATACGTCAATTGGCAATAATAGGGCTAAGAGCATTGTTGACATGGATTGTTAGATGTCCCCTTTTAACTTGGAAGTAGGGGAGTTACTAACCTTATTTTGTTGCAGGAAACAATGGTTTCATAAGATGGAGTTTTGGAAATAGCACTCAGATATAACTTTTCAAGATATAAAAAATTTATTAGAATCTTTTTATTTTTAAAATTTAGTTATAATGTTTGGATTTAACCATAATGTTCTTGTTTTATTGCGAACATATCCATTTTTTAGCCGTACGGTTTAATATATAACATCATTTGATATTTTAATTAGATTTGATTTCTTTCAGTATGATTAACTTACAAACTAGCAATAATAGGGTATAGGCACAAACTCATATTGGCTTTACTTAAACAGGTAAAGTGAGGCCATAAGCGTATGATAAGGCCTATTTCCATTATTGTATAAAACTACAATCGATAATAAGATTTAGACAGATCTATTTTCTTTTCCAAAATTAGCCTTGTAAACTTTTTTCCCCTCAAAGAAATTTAAAACATACAACTCATATCATACTCTTCAGTCCTAATTTAATAGCCAGTTTACTTCTTAAAAAAAATCATAAAAAGACTAATTACATTACCTTAAGATATTAATTTTTTTTTTCAAACTATGTTGTTTGACTTATAAAATAATATATAATATAATATAACACAATATATGATATGATTAGGTAGTGTAATTAGTTTTTTTATGATTCTTTAAAAAAAGTCAACTGACTTTTATAATTAGAACTTTGTATATGAGAACTAATTGGAGGGTTTGGATTTGGTCATAAATTTATGACATTAATCGGCATCATCTCTTATATCTATACATATAATTTTTCTTTAATTAATATATTTAATTTATGAACTAATATATAATTTAATATTATCCTAATTTAAGAAGTTCATGCTACATTTGTATAAATAACTGTTTTATTTGACATTCTTAATCCACTTAAATTAGGTGAATAACTCTTAATGATACGAGCCAGTAATGTATATTCGTGATTTAAGCAATTCGAACACAACTATTCATAATTCAAATTGTATAGTTGATGAAATTGCAAGTTTCAAACTATTATTTAAATCCCTAAAAGTACAAATACGAGGAAAAAACATTTCAAGTAAAGGAATAAAATTAAATAAAGGGGCTAGACCTCTCATGGTATGAATGTTTAGGATTGCATGTAGATAAAATCACCTCACGAGGATTGAGTCTTATAGAATGTATTAATCCCTCATAAAATAATAACCGGAATTACCTCAAATAAATAAGAGGTTATTTGATTTGAAGTATAATATAATTAATAAAAGGAAGGGGTTGCAAAATTGGGTTGGTTTGTGGGTGTCAGCTGGAGGGGAACCGCATATAGTGGCTAGAAGCAGACAGAAAGAAAAAACGACTCCTTTGAATTGGATTCTCATGGCTCCATCATGACACTGATCAATGTCTCTACTCTCTACACTACACACATGACACACCTCTCTCTCTCTCTCTCTCCCCCTCCCTGTCTCTGTTTTCTTCTTCTTCTTTTCAATGGAACGGAGAACTATCATTGAACCAGGACGGGACGGATATGCAAAGAAATAAAGGTTCTCTCTTGCTCTCCCGTCTGTCTTGAGACTCAGAGAGAGAGAGAGAGAGAGGGAGAGAGAGGGAATTGCGGGGAAAAGGAAAGTGGATAGTGACAAGACGAGAAAAAGAGTGGGACGATCGTGATTTCCATTTCTATATTCTTTTGCAGCTTTTCTCTCTCTCTCGGGTACTAGCTACACACACATACACAAGCATATATATTTTATATATACACATACACACTGAAACTGTGGCCCCCATTTCCCAGCTTGCTTCTTGCTTTTTCCTTCTGCATTGTTCCAATGTTTAGATCATGTATCAGACATGAATTCCTAACCCCATATCAAGAATCTGATGCTTTCTCCATGTACACCACTCTTTCTCTTCCTTTCTCTCTCATTTACACACATATACTCGAGAGATACAGAACACACGGTGAGATTGAAGAAACATCTATATATATATCTATATATATATGAGATGGGGTTATATATCTGATCATTAACATAACTTAAAACCCACTTTCGATGGAAAAATAAGAGGTTATTAGATTTGTGTTTTCTGCAACATTTATTTTGATCCCCCCACCACCACAAAACCGCTGGTTTGGTTGACATTAGGCAAAAAGGATAAAAGGCCGTTCCCTTTTATCTCCCAAACTCTTGACTATTCATCATTGCTTTTGTTTGCACCAGTACCATATATTTACACACACACACCCCTAACTCGAAAATTTTCTGATATACTCGTGTATATATATATATATATGTAATTAAATGGAATGCATGTGGGTGTAGCAGAAGGCTGAAAGAGGTAATAATGAAAGAGAAGAAGATGGTGCCATAATAAGAGGTGACAGTGTAAAATGGAAGCTCCACTATAGGTTCTACATAGTACCTAAATGGAACAGAACATATTCCCTCTTCATCACTTCATCATCATCTGTATCTTTTATATATCACAATGCCATCATCATGCCCCCTCCCCGCATCATATCATCTTCTTCTTCTTTTAATTTATTCACCACTCACCCAACCCTGTTTGCTATCTCATGTTAACTATATATAATTAATTACGTTAAGGAAATTAGTTAAGATTAATTGAATGTAGATCAACTTTTTAGAATTATTCTTTCATTGGCGTATATATACTTCGTTAGGGGGAGAGAAGGGATAGAAAAATCATTATTTAAGAGCTAAAGAAATAATATTTTTAATTACAATTTGTAAAGAGTCTTAGAGTAAAGACTCATGGATGTAAACTACTACCTCCATTGATAAATATAAAAAGAAGTACACCGGCCTTATAAACTAATGTGAACTAGATCAGCTGCCCATAACATTGGAAGTGGACAGTCTTAGAGTAAAGATGTTTTTTTTTTAATTTTATCTTTTGTATTTATCATTTTTCTTCAAACTAATGTGAATGACTTATAAACTAATAATGTATAATTTAATGACGCACATAAATATTTTTAAGATGTAAGTATGTAACATATGTTGTACTTCAATTATGTACTACTTCTTTAGTCTTAAATATAAGACTAAGTTTACTTTTTTTTTTGAAATGTTAAGAAATAATGTAAATAAGTTTATTACTTGATCTTATCATTATATATATATATATATATATGCAAGTTTATAAGTTAAACAAAATAATTTGAAGAAAAATGATAAATTTAAATGTTGTAGATAAATATAATTAACTTTTTTAGAATTCTCTAAAAAATTAACTGGGGCTTATATTTAGGATCGGGGGTAATATTTATCTTTCTTAATCTCTCAAAATTAATTAACTAGATCTTATTTTAATAGAAGGTAATACTTGATAGTAGTGAGGGAGTATCATCACTGATTTATTTGTCACAACACTCTTGTCCTACTTTTATTGCTACTAATAACATTCAAAGTTTGTATGTACTCTCTCTACTCTTTATTATAAGGCACTAACTAACAAATGATTTTCGTCCTTTTATAAGACACTTGTTAGATTTCAATGAGCATTAATTATTTTTTTTTTCCATATCTACCCATAATTAATAGGGGTAGTGTAAAAGAATGGTAATTAATAGGATATTAAAGTTTAGTGTATTAAGTAAGGGTAGCTTGGAAATTATTTGCATTTTATGACAAATTTAATGCTTTTAACCGTTTTTATTAGTTAGTGAGAATTGTTAGTTGTTGGTGCCTTATAATAAATATTAGAGTCAATGTGGCAAAAATATAATTCTTTTTATAAATATGCCCCTACTTATAAGGAGAGTAAATGAGAGAGAATGAGTGGAGCATGTTTGATAATTACTCCCTCCGTTCCTATTTATAAGATTTTTTTAGATAATCTTAAGAAAATCTTAAGAAAGATAATTGTATTACTTTAAAACATTAAAATTTTTCTTTTTCTTCAAATTATGTTATTTAACTTATAAAATACTATATAATGTAATAAAACACAACATATAATATTATTAAGTAATGTAATTAGCTTTCTTAGGATTTTTTTAGAATTTTCTAAAATGGTCTATAAATAGGAATAGAGGGGGTAATATAAAAGTATGAACTCAGTAGGGGTAAAAATAGAAAGAGCAATTTCAATATTCAAACAAAATAAATGTTATTTATGTTAAGGACCAACCAATGACAGATATTATTGCTTCTAATTCCTAATTTTAGGTTAAACTTTGGATCATATACATACAACTTTCCTAATTTTTAAAACATTTCAACCAACCATCTAAACAATTACATTTATATATGCAGACAATTCCCACACAATTTTTTACATCACTTGCCAATGGCAACTAATAACAATAAGTCGTATTTGTCATTGATTAATAACTATAAATATTAATATATTAACAAATTAAACATTGCCAACACATTACATCCATACCGCCGCCATAACCAACACATAAACAAAATCTTACTACTTGGATCATTTACTTAATCCTTTACTATAAAAAAGATATATCTTTTAGAACGTGGCCGTATGCAATGCATCGAATCTCACATACAGACACTTTTTGAGTGATCTACTTATTTTTCGTATGCTGTATATATATTTACTTACAAATTTCTTCAACTCGATCATATCATAATGAAAACGGATAAGGAGAGAGAACTCGCATATATGATATGTGTGTGTGTATAAATCCAACTAGCGTAGCTACCATTATTTCTCAACTTGTAAATGGTAGTTTTTCATTTGTCAATTGAGACTTGTATAATATTATTTCTTCTATTTGGGAACTACATGCAATTCTCCCAAAAAAAATTATACCCAACTAGCAACAATTGATCAGCTGAATAGTAAAAAATGATTTCACACTTGTTAAGCAAAATTTCAAGTTTGAGCTTCTGAGTGATTAAAAAAATTCATGTTTGGAGTTTTTCATGATATAAGAATATTTGATCTACTAAAGGCCTTGTAGCCTAGTGGTAATGGTATTTTTCAAGTGGGAGGAGGTCACGGGTTCGATCCCGTCGTTGTAACTTCAGGCCGTTAGTACCTGCCCGAGCCTATGAGCTCCATAAAAAAAAAGAATATTTGATCCGGTACAAATTCAAAATTAGCTGATCGTTGGCAGGAGTGAACTATTGAAGAGTATAAGAAAAAGACATGGAGAAAGCTATAAAAAAAATATTATTTTCAAGGCATGGACAACAATGTTTTTGGCCTAATTTGCTTTTACCTATATTCTTATCGAGTGTAAGTTGGTTTATTAGCGAATTTTTTACAAAATACAATGAAGACTCTTCAATATAGATTACACTTCCAATGCTCAAGCCAAGACAACAATGGCCTTTATGTGTGCATTCAAGGAAAAAGTCAATGAGTTCGTTTTTGTTGTATTGTGTGGTGTATTGTGTATTTCTGAATGGAGTGATGATTATGGTATTTATATTTTATATTTCCTCCGATCTTAATTATAAGCGCCTATTGATTTTTTTAGAGAATCTTAGGAAAATCTTAAGAAAGTCAATTACATTACTTAATCTTATCATACATTATGTTTTATTATATTATATATTAGTTCATATGTTAAATAATATAATTTGAAGAAAAACGACAAATTTTAATGTCTTAAAGTAATGTAATTAGTTTTTTTATAATTATTTTAGGATTCTCCAAAAAAAATAACGGGTCCTTATAATTAGGATCAGAGGGAGTACATCATGAAGTGATATTGTGATGTAATGCCTTTTACAATAACACATCTTCAATTAAAAATTCATCACTGCATGTTACAAAATTAGATTCACAACCCCATAGATTGATTCATAAAAAAACATAACTAACATAACTATTAATTATTTAACATAAATTTTGATGAAGAATAACACATTTTTTAGTGTCTGGAGTTTCCCTATAAACAAGACAACCTTTTACCAAGTTGCGGTCAATACACCTTTGATTATAACCTATTTTTAATGTTATAACTCCTTACACATATCTTTCCATAAATAATTTAATTTATAAAGACACGAGTTTACTAAAAATATGAGTATATCTTCATTTTAAAAAAAAAACTCCCACCATAACAAAGAGTTATGCTCCCTTTTATCCTAAATAATATAGGTGAGGGGTTTCTTTTGATTATAAATGTAAGACTTTAATATGCTTTATTTCACAAATTTATAATTTTCTCTCGAACCATTTATATTGATAGCACATATTGAAGAGTTTTCATCAATAGGGTAGTAATTATATGAAGTATTTTACTATTTTAGAAAAACGTTGTACATTTATTACAAATAACTAATTTAACTAAATTCATTTATGGTTATAAATGAGCTATCTAGTTCCTATTTTTAGATATGGGGAGTACATCTATACTAATATACATGAACCTTTAAGATCTGTTTGGTACAAGGAACATGGAGGAGAGTGTGAGGAAAATTTTTAACAAGTTTGATGCAAAGAAATGGATAAAAGAAATAAGAGAAAAAAAAGTAAGAAAAATTAATTAAAAAACTCTTACCCCTCTTCTCCAATTTTATTAAATTAAACTCATTAAACATCCCTTTCCCTCTCTCCATTTCACACACTATCATACAGACAATTAGAGAAAAATGTGAGATGATTAATACAGAAAGTAAGCTGTAATGTTGGCAGTTATTAGTAGGCTAGATTATACGCCCAACTGATGAGCACAAGGGAAAATAATTCAAAATAATAATTAAGAGAAGGAAAATAAAAAAAGCGGAGCTCGTTCATCCCTTCTTGGTACCTTCCGCCAAATCCACATTAAATACAATATAGAAAATAGACACAAGAACCACACATACCCTTCTTTGCTGGCAAAATATAAAAAGCGATCCAAATAAAAATATTTCAAAGGGCCCAGAAATGATTGCAAGTTTAGACAAAATCTGAGGCTAAAACATAAGACTTATGATGACCTAAAAGTAACTTAAGATGCATATACACATAGGGCACCGACATGCCCTTTGCATATATGTATGTATATATATTAACTTGTTGGATTGACGAGCAAGTGAACTAGATGTACTCATTATCCATCTAGAAAACTTTGAAGAAGAGCCATGATTCAATGCAACAGTTGAATTGCATACTTTTAATTTTCTGATGAATCACTTGGCCATTAAAAACTTGGTTAATTGGTTTCCGTTCACTGTTAAGCCACAGTAAAATTTACCACTATTATAAAAACATGCTCACATGCATGCACGTCTTCTTTACTCCATCTTCAAAGAAAAAACGTTCAGAAGAAGCAATGATAATAGAAAGATTTGAATTAGTGCAACTTTAGATATTAATAAACAATCTTTAACTTTGTTGCGCCGACAAATTATTGAGATTAATATATTGAGCTCACTAATTATTACACCAACCCCAAATCTAAAGCAACTTAGTAACTTACAAGATAATTACAATGCACCCCTTCTTTAGCAAATAGATTATATTTATGTTATATATATATAACATAAATATTCTAATGGGGTTTTCTCTCATGAATCGACCATTTATCTGCTGATTTCAAAACATCAACTTTGAGTTGAAGGTCCACTTTTTTTTTTCTTTTAATAAAAAAACATTTTCTCAGTGCAGTTAACCATGCACAAGCTAAAATGGCTGCCTGTAATATAATTTGGTTGCTTTGGTTTTACTTTTTATTAGTTACAGCTTTAACCCTACTTAAAGGAGATTATGGATTTTGCAAAATAAAGTGTAACCATAAGAAATGACATTCACGCGTGCAAGTGAAAGATATGTAAGTGGGTCATATAAAACGATTTTTTAAGCCTGCTTTATAAATAGTTTAGCAGATTCCTTGATTAAGACGTTGCAGGTTCAATTAATCATAGCAATATCTACGGATGATTAATGTAAAAACACTATTACTGTAAGATGCCGAAAGGGCCAAATGGGATGGTCCCACATCACTAATTCTTACAGTGTCAGATTATGATTTCAAAGGATTTGAGGACTTTCACTGGTCATCAGTGCGATATGGTCTTTTCTAGATAGATGATGGTCCACCTGGGTTAATCATAATTAGCATGCACTAAAACCACCTTAGTCGAAATGGTAATTGATCTCGCTCTTGATAAGGATAGGAATACAAGTTCTAATCTCTACAAAATGCACTCCTAAAAAGAGGAGATAATCTGTTAACAACGCACTTTCTCTTTCAATCTAGTTCCTAGTCGGTTGCTCATATAACTAACCCAATTAAGAAGGCCTAAGTCTAGAAAAGGCAAATAATAATAATAATAATAATAACAAAAGCCAAAACCTAAGTTGATATTGCTATTAATTAGGCTGTGGTGCTACTTCCATGTATACTGTTGACACCGGCCTATTTGTGTGTTTTTCCACACTTGGGGGCATAGGAGAGAATTTTAGAGCAGTAAAATTATCAAAAAAGGGTACGTAGGACAAGTTGAGTGGTTAACAGAGACTAATGGGTCACTTGGTATGAAAAACATTGGTAAAGTACCTCTTTATTACTTATTGTCTCTATTTTTTTCTCTATTAGTCGTTTTAATTATATACAATCTTATTTATTGAATCCCCAACTGACCGTTCAATCTTAACCTTACTTTAGAGCATCGCTAATAATCAAAGTGATATTGGAGGTTCAATGATTGGCATTACTTATCTTAATCTTATTTATTGAATTTTAGAGCAGTGAAATTATCAAAAAAGGGTAGAACAAGTTGAGTGGTTAATGGAGACTAATGGGTCACTTGGTATGAACAACATTGGTAAAGTACCTTTTTATTAGTTATTGTCTCTATTTTTTCTCTATTAGTCGTTTTAATTATATGCAATTTTATTTATTGAATCCCCAACTGACCGTTCAATCTTAACCTTACTCTAAAGCATCGCAAATAATCAAAATGATATTGGAGGTTCAATGATTGACATTGTGTATAATCAAAACGATTTCGTTTTGAGGTAATAGAGAGGAAATAGATATAATAAGTAAATGGGAATTTAAGACTTCTAAAGAAGTAGGTGATTTAATTCTCTACATTCAAAAAGGAAAGTGATTGATATATTTTTCATATATATGGAATCTAACATCGACCTCAAATTATTTTTTCATATATATGGACTTTTTGACTTGATTGATTGTGAGGTAATGGTTTATTTACATTTAAAATAAGATAAAAAAAAATACTACTTACTCATGTCTTAGTTATAAGATTTAATTGACTTTTTTTTTAGAAAAGTTAAAAAAGCAAAATAAATTACTTAATTATATCATATGTTGTGTTTTATTATATGATATATTAATTCATAAGTCAAACAAAATAGTTTGAAGAAAAAGAATAAATTTTAATGTTTTAAAGTAATGTAATTAGATTTCTTAGGATTATCTAAAAAAAGCAATTGAGAATAAGGACATGAGGAAGTATTTGGTACTCCTCTGCTTCAATTCTTTTCTTATTTATGTTATATGGATTAATAAATTATTAATTAATGTTAAGCATTCCATATAGTTGAAAAAATTATTGTAAACTAAACGAATAATCTGAAAGAAGAAGAACAAGAAGACGAATAATTTGAAACAAGAAGAAGAGATGAAGGCTGTATTATGTAATTTCCTTGCTCAAATCCATTTTACAGAATTTTATCCTTGGGTATTTAATGCATGAGAAGAAGAAGAAGAAGAAGAAGAAGAAGAGATGAAGGCTGTATTTTGTAATTTTCTTGCTCAAATCCATTTTACAGAATTTTATCCATGGGTATTTAATGGATGATCCTTTACAAAATGTAATAAAACATTTATAATTCTTTATTAAAAATATATTTCTCTCTTTCTTTTTAACCTTACATAATGGCTTTGATTTAATCAAGGATAATTTTGAAAGGCTGTACTGATTTTTTACTTTAAACTAATTTTAACTTCAGCCAATTTTTTTTAACTTAAATAAAGTACTAATAGGGCCTTATAGGAAAGACGAGAGGCAAACTTAACCTAACTTCGGTATTTTATGGTTTAAATATTTTATGGTTCCATGTTTGATTTAAAAACATTGACGAATTGCTACCTTACACTATCATACCAATTTCCTGCAGCGCTTTGACTGGGAAAGTATAAGAACAGCGCATTATATGGAATCAATAAAATCATCACATGAAATAGACAAATAGTTTAGGTAAATTCTCGAGGTGCTGATTTATAATCCGATTCAATTAATGTTGCTTTTTTATTTTTTTGGAATAATTCTGTTAGATAATATAAATCGAGTTATAACTTACAATAACATAGTATAAAAAGTTAACAAATTTCATTGGAAAATAAAAAAAGTCAACAAAATCCATGTTCCCATAAATTTACTATCATTTTTATTTTAATACCTCAAATTTCAAATGAAAAGTTTTAGACATTCGAGTTTCATTCCATTTAAACCGTTGATATCTATAATTAAATAAAAACCTCGATCATTTTGTTTATTGAAGGATCAAAACTCATGATTTAAAATTTGAAGGATCAAAATCAAAATAAATATATATATATATATATATATATATTTGAGGTTATTAACACTAATATAAACTATATATATAAAAAAAACAAAAACCGCTTAAACTGGAATTAAAAGTGAATTACACATTCACTAAGGTGTTGGAATTTCATGTGGAGGCAATTGGGCTATTGACGGCACTTTGTCTTTTGGGTTTATTTGTAACATTTGTTAAAAAATGCAAAACATAACCAAGTTTAATAAACCAAACCAATTTTGCCTATGAAAACAGGGGCCTTGTGAGTTGAGAATATGCAATCTCCAAAATTCCACAGAATCATTGGTTCAAACTTCAAATATAAAAGAAGAAAGTCAATCTTTCAAGCCCACAGTCCCATACGAGTGTCTTACTGGGACACTGGTGACCTAAGTTTAACTGTTCAATGTAGTGACATTTTAGGTTCTTTGGGGTTGGTGTAACAGTGAGACCTTCAGTAGCTAATGATCAAAAGGACTGATTGTTTTTTTGTTTTTTTTTTGCCAGAGTAAAAGGACTGATTGTTGCTAACTAGTTTTCACATGACAACTCATGGCATAGATAGGCATAAGAAAATTGCAACCAAAGAACATTCCTATAGATTAGAATAATTTTCTTAAGAGGTTCCTTCGAATGGTTTTAGGTATCAGACCTACACCTATATCCACAAAACTGTCAAAAATTTGCAGGGATTGGATCGGGATACCTTAAACCAACTACCCCAGGACCAGAATTTACAAATCCTTAAACTTAGTTACAAGTTACACAAGTTTAATGGGGTGAAAATCTAGACAATTCAAGACAGCTTCCATTCTTAAGATGGTGTTCTGTTGGCTTGCAGAATTTCTTGCAGGGAATTGACAGCCCCATCATAGTTCAAGAAGCCCATGAACCAAAATTCGTGATTGTCGACAGAGACCACCTGGACGTACTTTTCAGCAGCATTGGTTCTGCTTGATGAAGTATTAACTACCATTAGCTGATGTGATGGGATGATCACCTACATATGCATACATATCAAAATAAGTAAATGGCATAAAATAGAACCCAAAAAATAAAAACACTAGATTAAACATTGTTTTCTATCAGTCAAATCAAAGATGGGAAAAAGAAAATCATAAGTTAGCATTATTAGGTCAAAACATGCATCACAGAGAGATTCTGCTTTTCAAACAGATCCAACATAGCATGCTCAAAAAGGTCACAAAACAAGGGGGGGGGGGGGGGGAAAAGAACCTAGC
>JBAGKO010000004.1:10436080-10468569 GCA_037177275.1 Acacia concinna | reverse complement strand
AGTTGAATTAAATAACATCCATAATCCATTAAAGACAATGAATCAAAAAAACAGGGCAGTCTAGTGCATAAGCCTCCCATCAAAAGGGTATAGGGAAGATCAGATGTATGTAGCCATTTCCCGCAAAGGGAAAGACTTTCCAAGATTTAAATACCGTTGCTCCAAGATTCACCCTCTACAATGAGGCGTAAAATATCTAAAAGATCTATTTAAGTACCAAGAACAGGAAAGAAAGGTGCCATTATAGCTATCTTTTGAAGATAAAAGAATTTTGGAACACAGAAAATGAAATCAAGGTGGGAATGCTGGGTGTTAAAAAGGCAGAAGCACAGCTGGCTTTACAAATCTTATTCAACTCTATTTAGAGAAACATAGAAATCCATATGCTTCTAGTTTTGGATGTTTAAACTAAATAGTCTAGTTACCCATAATATGTTGCAAGTCGCAAGAGTTCATGTTGCAAATTTATGCCACCGAAACTGAGCCAACCAACATGTACAAACAAAAGTTTGAAGTCTCCCAAGGCCATAATCACTAGTCTTTAGATAAAACGAATTGTACAATTGAAGCCTACATTCTCAGATTAAACACACTCAAGAATGTAAAACTAATATTTCACTTTGATAGCTCAAGGTTTTGTAACATTGTTGTTACTTTTATACGACAAACATCCATGTACAAATTTTTCTAAATGTCAAATGCGGATAATGCACTGAAAAATAGTCCAACGCTCAAAGTACCTTGGTTCGTCACTGAGAAGATAAGCGATGACTGCAAGAAAGTATGAAATACATATATAAAAGAGAAGGAAGAAACAATGATCACTAAAAGGTTTTTCCTCATGTGGCATGATCTACTTTGATAATGCTACTCTAAATTTTAAAATCGCATCTATTTTTTCATGGTTTTATGACTCCTATCTAATTTTACAATGATACTCATAACTGAGAAAAGATGCGTATGCTGTACAGAGCATGTGCGTATGTTGGGTTCTATAAGTAGAAGGCAGCAGCAAAAATGAGGTTCTGGGAATCAAAATTTTCACAATGGGGATGAGGGGATTATATTCTGAAATTTAAAACAATTACTAACAAGTAACAAGGTCTAAGTAGTGAGTGTGACTTTAATTAGTTTACAATAACTTAAAAGGCCACATTGTTCTACCAACGTAACAGAATCCATGATGAACCGAGGCAGAGCATGATTAAGAAACATACCAAAAAGCAAAAGTAGATATTAATACTTCAGCTAATAAAATTTAATGAAACTGAAGAATTAATATAATGATGATTACCAAGGACACTCCCCATCATGCTAAAACAAAATTCTGTTTAAAGGTGTTCAAGCTTCAATGTTTAGAGGCTATATTACATGAAACGCCACAAGAAAATTAAACTTTAAGGAACTGCATTTCACAATGAATTTCTAAGTCACTTGTAGATGAAATTTGACAATAAAAACAGTTTCCTCCTTACCCCATCATGAGGATGTCTCCTGCATAAAGTCCAAGATAAAGACAGCACTCGGTAGTGGTTGATAGGCAAGGAACCCAGGGAAATTTAAAATGAATTATATCAGTCCTATTTGTCTCACCTAACTTGATGGCTCAACTAGAATAAACATTGTTTAAAGACAAAGCCAACCTTTTTTTTTCCAACTCAGAACAATTAAGCAACACAAACCCACACTTATACTCACAACTCCAAGGGATCAAGCTCAGAACCTTCCCTCTATCAAGGAGGTGTCATTGCAATTGTGGCGATATGCCACTAGCGACAAGGCCAATTATACGAGGCAACCACTGAATGTTTTATCAGTCAAATTCATTTCAACATAGAGCTGGCTGGCAGCTGATGCAAGATTGTAAATTCAATCTTGATTATTTAGGTTTTAGGATAGAAGAGAAGAGAAGGGAAGAAGAGAATTAGAGGGAAATGAGGACAGAAACAGAGAAACAGAAAGGGGCGACAGAAACAGAACAGAACTGAAAATATTATTCATCAATCATCATTAGTCATCCATCGTACAGTGGGGGGTTTAGCCTTATTTATATAGGCTAATGTAATACATATGCCTTGCCTTGCCGCCTAAACTAAGCTAATTGGGTGTAATGTATGTAGTGGCCTAATACTAATTAAGGTCTAATCCCTAATTAATATCAAATTAATATCCTAGGCTAGTACTCTAGGGATTTATTTTACATTACATATCAGCAGCCAACAAAGCTGTTGTACTAGTGCAATCATAGCACCATAGACCTGGCCTGGTTAGTAGTGATAAATGAAAATTTATATGAGGATGCTTCTAACAAGCAGCTTATCCTTAGTCTGCTACCTTTACAGTGTTAAGCAACCACAAGCGCATATGCGCATTCCATAGAGTAGACGTTTCCTTGAATATATAACTGTAAGGATAGCCTCCTAAGTTCCATGATGCATAAAAGTTGGCCGACTCACTCTGCCCCCTCCTAAGAAATATTTAAATTACCCAATGTTTCTATCATGAAAATATACATAAACCTCTATGAGCTAAAATCTGACCAAAATGCCCTCTACAATAATTAATTTCTTTTTTATTTAAAATGTTCATTTCAATGTGATATATTTTGGGTTGAAAACTCTAATTTTTCCCCAAATTTAAAATAATTGATTGATTGTGTATGAATTCTCAAGACATATATGAGGGGATAACAACTAATGTTAGAACACTTAGAGGGGAGATAAAAGACTTTTCTATAAGGATTGGCCTACACCAGGGATCAGCTTTGAACCCTTATTTGTCTACCCTGATGGTAGATGTTCTAACTAAGCCTATAAAATATGAGATCCCTAAATGCATGTTGTTTGTGGATAACATTGTTTTGCTGGCTGATTCTAGGGAGGAAATTAATTATCTACAGGAAACATGGAGACAAACTTTGGAGGGGAAAGGATTTCGTTTGAGTAGGAGCAAAACAGAATATAAGTATTGCAATTTTGACAAGCGATAAGCTAGAAGTGAAATAGAAGTTAAATTGGGGGACATGTTATTCCGCATGTGACAAAATTTAGATATTTGGGATCAATTATGCAACAAGATGGTAAAATTGATGGAGATATTAATCATCGAATTCAAGCGGGATGGTGTAAATGGAGAAAAGATACTGGAGTTATTTGTGCTAAGAAGGTACCTAATAGAGGAAAAGGAAAGTTTTATCGCAATGCTATAAGATCAGCAATGCTATATGGTAGTAAGTGTTGGGCGTTAAAGGAACAACATGAACATAAAATGAAAGTAGCCGAGATGAGAATGTTGAGATAGATGTATGGCCATACATGACTAGATAAGATTTGTAATTAAGTGGTTTTTATTGCAGATAAAATGGTAGAAAATTATTTGAGGTGGTTTGGTCCACGTGCAAAGAAGGCCGTTGGATGCACTGGTAAAAAGGGTGGATCTAGCAGTATGAAGCTCTATAAAATGGGGAGGCTGAATCAAACATTTAGCAAAGTTATAGAGAGAGACCTTTCGGTCAATAACCTATCTAAAGATGTAGTTTTTGACATAGCACAATGATATCGTGCTATCCATGTAACCGACCCCATCTAGTGGGATTAAGACTTTATTATTGTTATTGTTGTTGATTTTACGTGAATTCATATAGTCGACACTCGACATCACTTAGTGAGATAGGACTTTTTGGCTGATTTTACATGGATAAAAAAACATATTCAATTTTTCTACGTTACGTAAATAAGAAATATAAAGATACTGTGGTCAAAATAAGAACAAGGTGTAGTCTATCTTAAGATTTAGAGGAGATAGCGCATTTTTACAATTCATGAGATGAGCATATGATAAGAGTTTTGTCCCGGCTTCTAAAGTACCCAAACAAACACTAGGAAAGGGTGGATTTTTAAAACAGAAGAGATGGTCATGCGGCTTGGTCGCCTTTCAAAGGCATGTAGTGTGATGTATCTTAGAGCTTCTAAACAAACACCAGACCTAATTATATTTTACTTCGACCTGAGTAATGCACAATGGAGCAACTATTGATAGAGCAACACATAAAGCACTCAGATGAATGAAACTAAAATCTAAGATTGGGAAACTAATTATCCATGCCACAACTTTCCTAGACTAAACATTCTTTGGGTTGTTGTACGTGTACCTTATAATAGCTCCACTCTGTTCGGTTGTCAGAATTATATGACATAGGATTGTCACTACAATAAGCAATCTTCTCTGTGGATATATACAAAATTCCCATTACTGGACCAGCTGATGTGGATAAATAGCATGCATAAGAAGTCAGAAGCTTTTCCCCTGGAACTGTCTCAAACGCCTGTTGAAAAATTTTCTCATAACCACCTTCTGCTAGAACCTTTGTTCCCTGGGCAATTCTTCCCAGAGCAGCTTCAGAAAAACTTGGGCTTGTTTTCACTTAACACAATGTAATTTAGACAAAACAAGCCAGTTCAGTATAACTGTAGATCTAAGAAAAATTTTACATTAATATAAGATGATAATCTGGACCCTAAGATGAAGTACAATGAGTAGACAACTCATCAAGTACTTGGAAACTTATATTTAAAATAAAGGGTTACTACATTCTTAGGCCCTCAAGTTTACATTTATTTTAGTTTTGGTCCCTTAAGTTTCAAACCATATCATGTGACGCAAGAAAATGAATTTTACATGTATATTATGTTTTACTGGATACAAAGGCTATGGGAAATTATACAAAGAAGATCACTATCCCAGAAGATGGAGCTGCTGAGTACATGCAAATTATGTCAAAACATATTTTGATACATCGGTTTCATGTCATATGCTCCAGTTTGCAGAACTCTTGTATTAATTCACTAGCAGGAAAACGAAAAAAGTTATCGAAATAGACAGTCATTTGATGTTATTCTCATTAGCAATACCATATGTGAGTTTTCAGTTACGAGTAAAATATTGTGTACTCCCCCCGGTCCTAATTATAATCATAAGGCAAAGTTTATAGAAATAATGCCCTGTAGCAGGACGTACCTGCGAAACCCGTGAATCAAGTGCCCTTACCATTCAATGAATATTTTCTCCGTATCAATCAAAGATTGATTTTAGACGAAAGAACCAGAACAACAAATAAATCCAAAAACTAGATAACACAAAGGCAAGACTTACAATGTTGCCAAGTGTTTCCAGCCAAAGTCTCAGCCTTCTTCGTCGCTTCTCCAACCTTCCTTCCCCATACTCCTAGCACATTCCGAACGGTATTTAACGTCTCTGTTTCAGAACCACCGAGTAGTCCATTAGCTCCACAAAAGGCATCGAAAGCGACATTCACATAGACACGCAACTATGCATACATATTATACATTCGTACGAATCACATAGCATACTGACCCTTGACATTGACTGAAGTCTTGGACATAGAGGAGGACAAACTGGTCGAACGGAATCGTTCTGGCGAAGGCACAAAGGTGGTTTCAGAGACCAAATCAGGGTTCCAATGTACAGACTTCCTGGTGCTTCCGGTCGATTCGGTGCGTTTCACCGTCTCGGCGGGACCCAGGGACTCCGATTCCTGTCCCGATTGCGCAGCGTTAACGACAACACCCGCGTTACCATCTCCATTAGCTGCTGAAGCTGAGTCCTTTGGATCAGATTTGCTTTCTGGTTCTGGGACCTTGGTTTTGTCGGTGAGGTCGGATTCCGTTTTCGGATGTTCCATGGGGTAGGAAATTGGGATCAAGAAGTGATAGGAGGCGCGTGGGGCGGCGCGTGGGTGTTCAACCAAGTGTTACTTTTTCTGACAGAGCAATGAATATGAATAGTATCAGTAACAAGGCTCCATTTGGGATTGAGAATTGAAGAAGCATTTGAATTGGTAAAGGAAGGAAGGAGGATAATGATTTTTGACCAAAAATGAATCAACGAGTTTTTCTCGCGCGAACAAGATGGGGACTCGGCTCAAGTCGTCTCTCCATGACTCTGGCTTGCGCGGGTCGCAGCCTACAAACTGCCAAATTAATTAAAGTGTTACCCAAAATTTGTATGGAGGAACAATCTTAAGAGCCAATTTTATTTTAAAAGTTTTAAAAATTTATAAATTTTGTTCATTTTATTATTTTTATTAATTTTAATTATTAGTTGATTAAATATGTTAACACCACTAATTATATATTATTTATATTATTTTTGTTAAGGTGTAACTTTATTTTAGAAGAATTCAGATGTCATATGCTTCATTTTTTTTAAATTTAGAATTAAAACTATTGGCGTATTTGCACATTAATAAAATAACGTAGATAATATGTGGACGATGGCTTTTTTATTCAAATATTATAAAGAAAAAAAAATACTGAAATGCAATATTTTGTAAAGTATTTATCGAGATGCTACATGCAAAATCGTCCTCCTCTTGTGCGAGTTTCGAAAATTGCACCTCCCATATGCGAGTTCTTCAAAAAGGAGGAGAGAGGGGGAAAAAATTACATTGAACTCACACAACATTTGTGTGAGTTCAGTGGGACCCACTGTGCAGTTCAATGAACTCGCATAAGCATGATGCGAGTTCACTAGCTGTTATGCGAGTTCAGTGAACTCGCACACAACCTGTGCAAGTTGACCGCTGGGGCCCACTTGCATGGGGTGCAGTGTGTGCAGAGTGTAGGGCGCAGTTGTTCCCTATGCGCAATGGTTTTTCCTGTGTTTGCATGCGAGCTCAGCCTTTGGCGGGGCTTTTTTTTTTCTTTTCCTTTCTCGTGATTACACAGTTGCTCACCCCCTTCTATATATACATGCATGCACGCCCTTCTATAATTAAGATTGTATAATAATAATTGCAATATAATTACACAAATAATAATTACAAAAACTAGGATAACGAATACATAAGTGGAAGCAAAAAAAACTATACATAGTGACTTCTAGTACCACATCTAGCTCTCGTTTGATTCACCGTGGCCGTTGTAGTTGTTGTGGCGCAGCAACTTCTTCTTCTTGAATTGTTTCATTTATTTGTGAAGTTGATGCATTATTAAAAATCCACGACGATTCATTTAAACTGACCGATTGTTTGGGAGTTGCGAAGGATGAATTTGAAGGCCCATCTTGGTAAAAAATAGGAGTGTTGTATTCAACCGAAAATATGTCATTATTTTGTAATAAAGATGTGAAAGGCTGAAATTGAGCGTAATTAGATGGGCTGAGAATGGATTGTTCATGGGATGACGACAAGGGTGACATGTAATAAGGGTAGTGTTGATGTGAAACATTGTAATCCTCAGTCGGTGGTTGGGTGGTCAAGTAACCACGATGTCGCCTGCTCGGCCTTTGTTGAGGAATTTGGGGCCTAGGCAATTCATTTGCAGGAGGAGCAGGCTAAGGAGTCATGTCATTCGGTTGCTCTCTACAGTTACGTAGCATGTTTTGCAAGGTATGAGAAACTGTACGTCGAAAATCCCTACAATCAGAATTCCCGCATCAATCGCCAGTATTGATTGATAGTGTTCCTAAGTAGTCAGCCATATCTGCCTGAAATAAATAATAAGATATGAGGTCATAACACTTTTGATGTGAAGGAAAAAGCATGGATTGATGGAAGTAAAAAGGAAAACTAACCGTGGAACCAGTATCACAAGTAGTTCGATGAATCCATCGCCTTATGTGTCGCCAGTACCATCGCATGTATTCGAACGACCTACCAAGGTGATCTTGTGCCATCCGTACATTGACAACAGCATGTGACCAACTAAGAAATGCGAGAATAAAGTCTTGGTGGTCTGAAAACCAATTTCTGTTAGTGGTGCCCTGTAGTTCAAGTGTGTGGTAATTTCCTAAATTCATCGGTGGGGTGGGAATTGGTTGTTCACGACCAAACTGAGACCCAAACCAAGCCTAAAGAAAGAAAGAAATGAGAGATCACTAAAACATAAATAAAGGCGAGAAGAGTGCAGAAAAGAGAGAAGGAAATGAAGGAAAGAGATGACCACAACACAAGAAAGAGGGAGAGATGAGAGACTGAAACCAAGAGAGTAAAAGAAGAGGAATGATATATAAGAGGGAGAGACCATAGCGTGAACTAAAGAAAGAAGAGGAGCAATATAGAAGAGGAAGAGGGAGATACGAGACTATGAAGAAAGGGGAAAAAATGAATCATATGGCGTATATAAAGAAGCTGAAACCACTGTATTCTCACGGGAAAGTAAAATGGAGAAGGGACAATTATAGGCGCGCATGGGGAACCATTTCTAAAGGGGGAGGGGGGTGCTACACCGAGGGGTTTGCAGAGAGTAGGTGTGGGCACTTGGAACTCGCACCCCACTGGTGTGAGTTCCGGCCTACAACGTTGCAGGCCGTAGGCCCTACAATGCTAAACTCGCACAAATAATGTGCGAGTTCCAACCTACACACTAGGCCCACTAAACTCACACATATAATATGCAAGTTCAGTGCAATTTTTTCCCTCTCTCTCCTCCTATCTGAAGAACTCGTATATGTAAAGTGCGATTTTCGAAACTCGCATAACAGAAAGGCGATTTTGTTTATAGTATTTAAGTAAACACTTTATTGCATTTCTGTATTTATTTTTTTTATAATATTTGAATAAAAAAGCGAAACTTTCTAACCGAATAATAGTTGGCCAATTGGTTGAAAACTTCAGCCCAATATAAGTGGACATAAACATTTCATCCCAATAACCATGACCCTAAGTTAAAGTATAAAAATATACATGTGATTATTCTCTAAATACGTTTAGTAGCAAATACATTTTTTAGAATAAAAATAGATATGTGGTTATAAAATAGGAGCAGAAGTCATACCCTCCATTAAAGTCGAAACGTTGACTGTTAAATATAAATTTTTTATTATTATAGATGACCTGGATAATGACCTATAATATTTAAATGCTTATTAAGAAGGAAACTTAAAAAAATAAAAATGAAGGGTTAATTCCTAGGGTTTATTGGTAAACCTACATAACGGAGAGAATCAAAATATGGTGGTACTTGGACCTAATGTGAAGGAACTCAATCACTATAACAGATAGACTTATATGAACAAAATTAGATGAATGATAGAGCAATTCAGTAGTAACAACGTAAGATGATGAAGTAAATTAAGGTGACTGCATGTTAAGTCAATGGCGACAAAGGTGGGCTAAGGTTTGGTGTGTGAATTTATATATGGTGATATATTGGATGGAAAATCTAGGGTACTTTGAGCTTAAAATTGGAAAAGAAAAAGTAAAATTATGGTGGTTAATGGAATAACAAGAAAAAGAAAGTCAGTTTAGAGATTTCTAACCTCCAAACTTATAAATCAAATACAAGATATTATCTAAGTTATCAATATTAGTTAATAAGCTTATATTTAACGGTTAACATTTTGACTTTATCGAAGAATATGACTTTATTTCTATTTTATAATGATATGTCTACTTTTGCTCAAAAAAAAAATATTCACTTGGCTGCACTTATAAAATAATCACATACTTATCTTTTCACCAAACCCAAAACCACTAAAAAAGTGAGACTCGGGGAAGAAAGGCTTAGTTTGAAATTTTGAGCTACGGGGGTCCCACGTTCCGCCCGGTGCTGCTGGACATCTCTGCGTGACTCTAACGGCTATCTCGGCCGTTCAAATACTAATTAGCCGTTGCCAGAAGCATCGCACTCTCTTTTTTACTTTTGAAAATACGCTTCCAAACAGCGAAATTCAACCCCAAGTAGCCCTACGAAAGTCGGGGCAACAACACTCAAATCTTAAAAGGGGAAAACTCAAAAAGCTTCTCTTTCCGATCACTCGTTCTCAGATTCTCGGGTCCTCCTTGTATATTCTCAGCCAAGAGTACTGCACGTTTTTTATTTGATCTGTCACCTTCATACTTCTTGTATGGGTTCATTGATTTCTCCGAAATTTGAGCTTTCTATTCAATATCTTCAATTTGCATTTGAGTTATGGCCGACAGACATTAGCATTTGTACGACAATATGCTGATTGGGTCTTTGTTTATTTATGCAGGCAATTGTAAACGAGCAAAATGGTGTCAGTAACGCCTGATCAATCTAAGAAGGTGGGGTTGGGACTTTCAGCGTCTCCATCACCATTTCTTACTCCACGACCAGAGAGGCGACGCCCCGATTCAAGAGGCTCTGACTGGAACTCTAACCGTCAGGACAAGGATAAAGAGACTAATGTGCAAGTTTTGCTTAGATGCAGGTGTTTCATTGCACACCCCCACCCCTTGATTCTTGCATATGCCTAACCTTCTAAAAGACTTACATTGAGAATGCTTTTTTTGCTTTGTTCTGTTTTCCCTTTTTCTTGTACCCTGCCCTTTATTCTATATCTGAGAACATTGGTTTACAGTTTGAGCCGTAACCAAATGGTAATTTGAATAGTTGAGCTACATTTGTGGCAAACTTGTGAAATTATTTAGCGTATTCAATATTGTATATAATATATGTTATCGAGGATGTGGGTGAGGGTGTGCATGCTGATCGGGTTTGATGAGAAATCTGGATCTTCAATCTTTAAATATTTTCTGATACCAGGCCCTTAAGCGACGATGAACTGAGGTTGAACGTTCCCAGCATGGTGTCATGTAATGAGCATAAAAGAGAAGTCACCGTTACCCAAACTCTAGCTAACAAGCAAATAGATAGAGTTTTTGCCTTTGACAAGGTATACTTCTTTTACCTTTTGATGCTATCTTGCTCTATGATATATGCTGAGTAGTAATTTCACTTAATCTCATCTTAATATATACTTTTGGTGTTGATAAGGTTTTTGGGCCAAAAGCACAACAGAGATCTATATATGACCAAGCAATTGCCCCAATTGTAAATGAAGTCCTTGATGGTTTCAACTGCACTATCTTTGCTTATGGCCAAACAGGCACTGGTAAAACTTATACAATGGAGGGTGGGATGAGAAACAAGGTACAGATTTATTATCCATCATACTCCTATTTTCCCTTAATATGTTTATGTCTCTTTATCACAGAAAGTATGTCATGTCCCGTGATTAATACATAGGGTGGAGATTTAGCAGTCGAGGCTGGTGTTATCCCTAGGGCTGTTCGCCAGATTTTTGATATGCTAGAGGCACAGAATGCTGACTATACCATGAAAGTGACATTTCTTGAACTTTACAATGAAGAAATTACCGATTTATTGGCCCATGAAGACAATTTTAGGTCTGGGGAAGAAAAGCAAAAGAAACCTCCTACTCTTATGGAAGATGGGAAGGGCTGTGTGGTTGTGAGAGGTCTAGAAGAAGAATCCGTATATGGAGTAAATGAAATTTATGCCCTGTTGGAACGTGGGGCATCAAAAAGACGCACAGCAGATACATTGCTTAACAAGCGAAGCAGGTAGATTTCTTGTCAATCAACCAAAGTTTTTGAGCAAGTAAATGCCATTTTTTCACCTAATCATGTTATTTTGTTGCAGCCGCTCACATTCAGTCTTAACAATTACCATCTATGTGAAAGAAGCCGTCATTGGCGGTGAAGAACTGATTAAATGCGGCAAGCTTAATCTTGTTGATTTGGCAGGTTCAGAAAATATACTGCGTTCAGGAGCACGTGAGGTAGGCAAATTTCCACTTAAATCCTGATCATTTATTAATTGCATGTGCATCAACAAGTAAAGCACCAATTCTAGTATCATGTTCAGTTGAATATCTAATCACATTAAGTATGAATACCTGCCTTTCTCTTTTTTCTTTGTTTTTTTTCACAAGCAGAATAAGATTATGAGTTTACTGTACATCTCACGAGATGTTGGAAGGAAATGAGAAGGGGCTGATGGTTTTATATGTTTTAATTGACTTTCATGACAATTGTTTTCTCTCATTTTTTTCTTGCAGGGTCGCGCAAGAGAAGCAGGGGAGATAAACAAGAGCTTGCTCACCCTTGGACGGGTCATAAACGCACTTGTGGAGCATTCCGCTCATGTGCCTTATAGGTTCTACCACATATCTTATTCAACCATAGTGCAAGCATTTAGGTCTTGATGTGTTCTTTAATCTGCATGCCACTTTGTTTTTCGTTTCAGGGATAGTAAGCTTACTAGAATTTTAAGAGATTCCTTAGGAGGAAAAACAAAAACATGCATAATAGCTACAATTTCACCATCTGCTTATTGTTTGGAAGAAACATTAAGTACACTGGATTATGCTAGCCGTGCCAAAAACATAAAGAATAAGCCCGAGGTTAGTTTCACCTGTTGTGATCTCATGAATTCTAAGTGCAGTTATTTTTGTTTTAGACGATGATGAAAGTTCATGCTTTATTAACAGGCTAACCAAAAGTTTTCGAAGGCCGTTATGCTGAAGGACTTGTACATAGAAATTGAGAGGATGAAAGAAGGTCTATTATTATGCACCATGGTTTTCTGATTTTTTTGGGTTATATAAGGATGACCTAAACTCATGGCATTGTGTAATGGAATATGGAGTGCAGATGTTCGAGCGGCAAGAGAAAAGAATGGTGTGTATGTTCCTCATGAGAGATTTGCTAGGGAAGAAGCAGAAAAGAAGGTTATTAATTCGTCTTTAAAACTAGCATACTGAATATTATTAATTGAGTTATGTGCCAAATAACAAAACTCGTAATTATTATAAGCCAAGCATCTCAAATCATAACACGACTCACAAGTCAAATTGACTTTTATAAAAATTAATAGAAGATAGGATTATATTTCAGTCAGCATTTATTTCTTTTATCTTGAGAGTTTCATTAAGGATTGTAATGCATCCCTTCATAGAAAAAAGAGAGCAACCTGAATTTCAAGGGAAACTGAAATTTTATGGATTAAAGGACTGACGAATGATTATTATAAAATGACCAGTCAACTGTCTTGTTGTATCTTATTCTTCAATCAAAGATGCAAGTGTGGTTGCCCATAGCTTAAATTGTTTGCTTTAACTATAACCTGCAGGCAAGAAATGAGAAGATAGAGCAATTGGAGAATGACCTTAGTCTCAGTGAGAAGGTATCTTGGGAATTCATGATTACACATCCTATATCTTCATTGGCACATGTTATCTATCATAGCCATCTTCCCATATATCTTGTAGGAAGTGGACAAGATCCGTGAGCTCTACCAAAATGAGCAAGAACAGAAGCTAGATTTGGAGTGTGAGCTTAAGGATTGCAAGGTATTAAGTGAACTTCTTATTACGTTTTTTATCACTCACAAACATATGGTCTCAATGAATTTGCTCGGCTAGGTAAATTTGAAGAAAACAAGCAGTGCTTTGCATGATCTCCAAGTGAATTACTGTCAAGTAATGACAACTTTGAAGGAGAAAGAGTTTACAGTCACGAAGTTATTGAAATCGGGTGAGTTCTTGGTGGCACTCAACAAATGAACTTTGAACTTATATACTGAGTTTGCTAAATTCTAAATTTCTCACTATATATGATTTTTGTTGCTCTATGAGTACACAGAAAATTGTTTAATTGAGCGTGCAAAGGAGTTATGTACAGATCTGCAGAATGCATCAAACGATGTTGATTCACTGTCCCTGAAGTTGGGTGAGACATTATCCCTTGATTTTTTCACATTCACTTCTTAAATGATTATGCTGTAGTCTAATTCTTTAGAGGACTTCGTCCTTACAGATAAGAAAACCAAGATGGAAGCTGAAAATCAGAAAATAATCTTGAATTTTGGTTCTCTACTAAATCGGAGATTAGCAGACCTACACAAGGCAATCGTGGGGTCAATTTCCCAACAACAGGAACAACTAAGATGCATGGAAGATCATGCCACTTCCTATCTTACAAGTAAAAGTGAAGTAAGAAAAAAGATGAAAATTTGCTCACTTATTATTATTTAATTCTTTCCTCTTTTTTTCACCCTAACAAGAATCTGATTTACAATAATTTTCTTCAGGCAGCTCAAGCATTAGAAACAAGGATCAAGAAAATGAATGAGATATATTCTTCAGGAACAGGGGTCCTGAAGGAGCTAGCCAACACATTTCATGTAAAAGTTTCATTTGATATGGAGCAGATGCAATCTAAAGTGTCATCCCAGGCATTGGCTGCTGAGAATGTAAGAAATCAAAAATTTGTTCGGTTATATTTAAGTTTACCGATTATATAACACTAGATGTCAAGAATATATTATTTATATTCCAATTGATTATGCTGTTATCTTTTTCAGTTTCTTAACACAGCTGTGCTCGAGGCTAAGGATGTTATATGCAGCATACAGAATTCTGTTGATGAGCAAAAACATTTGTTAAAATTTTCCATTCAACAACAACAGGAGGTAGGTTTCATTTATATCCAGAATTCTCTTTGTTGGGTGTGTTGTGTTTTAGGAAAGTTACTGGTACATGATATTGAATAACTTGTAAAACAAGTAAATTCATCCAAAATGTAGGGATTGAAGCAGAGTCTGACTTCAGCACAAGTGATCTCGGAGGCAACTTTGAACTTCTTCGATGACATTCATCAGCACTCTTCAAGAGTGGTGAAAATCATTGAAGAAACTCAAAATGAGAGAACCCAACAATTAGCTAACTTTGAGCAGTTGTTCAAGGTAAGCAAAATTCGAGCTTCTTATCCCAATGCACATTCAATTCTCTTGGGACACGATTAGTCTCGTTCTTAATCTTGTTCCTTTCACCTTAAAAGGAAGAAGCTGCTAGAGAGGAAGAGCAGGCCGTAGTAAAAATCGCTGCAATTTTAGCAGCCTTAACATCCAAGAGAACTGCCAGGGTGAGTTGGCATTGTTTGCTTCCTTTTTTTCCCCGTCTGTTGATGTTTTAATTTCTTATCGTTGAATTACCTATGTATTGTATCTCTTACTTGGGAAATATCATGGTTTAGGTCTCAGAGGCATCAAGAAATATGCAAGACGCAAACATGAAAGAGTCCAAGAGATTAAAGCTTGAGATGAACAGCATGCAGCAAATTTCAGAAGATGCTACAAAGGAAGTTGGTAAATATGTAGAGGATGTTAAAAGTCATTTCACGGCACAATCGGTCTCTGCTAGTGAGTCTAAAACGTTAATGGAAGATGGTCTCCATGACTGGTTAGTCTTCTTCCTTATCTTCTTTATGTTTCCTTAATTTTGCATTTCTACATTATATATACTGATTATGCCCTTCACTAGTTGGATGGGGTAAAACAATTGGATGCCTTGCACCAATTCATATAGTCTTACATGACACTGTTGCGTTTACCAATAATGTGACTCCGTCCTCAAGTTGAACATAAGCAATGTTGTAACAGTCTTACATGATAATCGTACTCAAGTTGAATTTGAGATGAACACCTTGTTTTTATATAGAACTTATAGATACCCAGAGATGAGAGTTCGTACTACTGAAGTTGAACATTGCTTGTGAATTTGAAGTTGAAGAGAGTGAGCGTTTAAATTTGATGTCTTTTGACATTGTTTGTTATTCATCTCAATGGTGAGAGTTAAAATTTGACGCTGTCTTTACTGCGTATGAATCTGTCCTATGTCCTTTCACATTGCTTTTGATGTTCGTGTCTTAAATTTGACGCTGCATATGAATCTCAGTGGTGAGAGTTTAAATTTGATGCTGCATATGAATCTGTCCTATGTCCTTTCACATTGCTTTTGAAGTTCTTGTCTTTGTTGTGTGGATTTGTACTCAAATCTCATGGTATATGCAGCTCGAAGAGAGTGTACCGTGCAAGGGAGCAGTGGGAAAATGCGCAGACGTCCTTAAACAATCTCAACAAGAACAATCGTGCAGAGATAGAAAATACAGTGAAGTTAGTTCTGTTAGCTGATGTAGCAGATTTGGCATAATGATCATTACAAATTTTGGATTTTCCTAAACTTTTGCTTGATATCTTTGACAGGGCAAATAAAAACACAAACTACGCTCTGAATCAAGAATTTGTGTCTGCATCATCACGTATGGATTCAGATTATGCCGTGGGAACCCACAACTTGGGAGAAGCTGTAAATGGTAAATTATGTTCTAACATTTGTCTTACTAATATGAACTCTCTTGTAACAAAAACAAACATTTGTCTTACTAATATGAACTCTCTTGTAACAAAAACAAACATTTGTCTTACGAATATGAACTCTCTTGTAACAAAAACAAACATTTGTCTTACTAATATGAACTCTCTTGTAACAAAAACAAACTTGCACTCTTTCCAGATTCACTAATGTTGGACCGTGAGAACAAGAAGGAAATTGACTCAATGACTACACAGTGGTCCGAGCAACTCCGTTCTGTACAAGAGAAGCATGGCGAAGACATAGCAAGCATTCAAACCCAAGAAGAACAGTGCCTTGAAAATGATTACATGGTAATATAGAATTTCTGCAATACCCCTGCTTCTAGGGAAAAATGGGCTAAATTTGTTTTTGTTGTTGTGTATGAAATCAGGTTGATGAGCACACAGGTCTAACACCAAGGAAACGTGTGATAGCTGTGCCCAGCCATGCTTCTATTGAGGAGATGAGGACAGAGATCACTGAAGAAGAAAACTACTCAGACAAGAGATCCAAATGGATGATGATCCAAGCAGAGTCAAAAATTCCGCGTCTAACAGTAGCATCTCCAAATCGAACTCCTTTTGCAGACGTCAATTGACTTTTTGCCTCCAGAGTTAGCTCAACGGTTCCGGGGAAGAAAACAAAGCTCATCGACTGATGAGCAGCCCTGTAATGTTTCAACCTAAAAATGAGCCAATTGGTTCTTCCCAGAACCCTAGGAAAAAAACATTTTGGACATGTTTTGTATTAATTTTCGTCTTGGTTCTTAATTGAATTTTCTTCTTGGTTCTTATTTGAATTTTCTTCTTGGTTCTTAAGTCTTAGGACGAAGTTGATTGGCCTTTTCTTAATGAAATACGTAATCTAATTCATAAATAGCGAAAAAGAATCTCCTGGCCGTACTAAATATAAATATATTAAAATATATAGTAATATTTTTTTTTAATATTAAAAAATTAATTATATTTTTTTTAAAATGTTCTCATTCCACTTATAAATTAATATATAATATATCTATATCTGTAATATAATTAAATAATTTATTTTATTTCCTAAAACCGTTGACAAAAAATTAACTCGCTCTTCTAATTAGTATCAATATATTAGTATTCTCATACTATCGTTGTGTAGTCTACAAGTTAAAGAAGCTACTTGCGGCGCACGTTCCTTCACTCGGTGGCTACCTTTATCCACGCGCCTAAGTAAGTATAACGACACTTTAATATTCCACAAGGAAAATATCCCATAAGCACTTAGGTAAGCAGGGCATTTTCGTCATCACAAAACTGTCGGGAAAGTTCTTCACTCCGTCCCCCAACCGCCATGCCTTCTAGTATTATCTATATATACCCATACACACGCTCTCTATTTCTCATCTCATATCATTCTTCTCTCCTCCTCCTCCTTCAACACTTCATTATATTCTTCCATGAAAAGTCAGATAAAGTGCCAAAACACAGAGAGCTTAGATCTAGCCATCTCTCTAATGCTTCTCTCTCAACCACAACACAAGCCCTTCAAAGTCTCCCATGAGTTTGAATGCAAGACCTGCAACCGCAAGTTCTCGTCATTCCAGGCTCTCGGAGGTCACAGAGCCAGCCACAAGAAACCCAAACTTGGTTCCGAAGCAGAGCTACAGAAACCTAATCCCCAGAAATCGTTGCACGAGTGTTCTATTTGTGGCCAGCGATTCTCTCTGGGACAAGCTTTAGGTGGCCACATGAGAAAGCACAGGGCAGCCATGAACGAAGCGTCTCCTTCCATAAATGAGCTTGTTTCTGATGTCTCTGTTCTCAAGAGATCTAACAGCAGCAAGAGGGTTATGTGCTTGGACTTGAACTTAACCCCTCTCGAGAATGACTTGAAGTTGCTTTTCGGAAACAAGGCTCCTTCTGTTAATCTTTCCTTGTGCTGATCATTTCTTCTTCTGTACTCTTTTAATCATTTTTTCATTCTTGTAATTTTCATGTAAACTAGGACTAGGATGCTAGATACGTTGCCATTTTTTTATATATACATTAATTTATTGTTTATTCGGAATTATTTTCATTGTGCACAACATTCGACTTGCCTTTTGCCCTTTATATATTTATTTTAATTGCTGCCCCTATATAAACTCCCAGCCGCATCATAATTAGGCGCCGATGGACTTGGATGTTTTGTGTCTTCAAGTGGGATCCGAATATGTAAATCCAACCTTATCACAAAGGGATAGCGATTGAGTTGTGGGCTGGATATTTTGGATGAAAGCTGAAACTCCGTTTCGATCCATATTACAAAAGCATACAATTCTTATCGGAGATGTTTCTATTTGGAATCGTGATCTTAATCACTCGCCTTGCCAACTTCCATGAACGTAATGAAAACCATGGGGATTTTAAACCAAACTATCTTCTACCACCTCAAATATCCATATCTTAAATATAAAAACCAGATTTTTTTTAGATATTAAAGAAATTAAATATATTATTTGATTACAATGTATGTTGTGTTTCATTAGATTGTATATTCCCTCTGTTTCTATTTATAAGATCTTTTTAAGAATCATAAAAAAATCTTAAGAAAGTTAATTACATTACTTAATAATAATATCGTATGTTGTGTTTTATTACATTATATAGTAGTTCATAAGTCAAACAACATAATTTGAATAAAAACGATAAACTTTAATATCTTAAAGTAATGTAATTATTTTTCTTAGGAGTTTTCAAAAGAGTCTTATAAATAGGAATGGAGGGAGTACTAACTAGTTTGGAGGAAAAAAAATAGATATAGGTACTTTAAAATAATTTATTTATTTTAAATAATCTCTCTAAAAAAAGTAAACCAAATCTTATAATTAGAATAAGAGGTAATATTGTTTAAATTAATGTACATGCATTATAAAACTTTTTAATTCATTTATTAATATTCCATCAGTCCTAATTATAGTAACTTGTTAAAGGTGCTAGTACCTCAAGTCACTTTTTATCTCTAGCTTACATATTTTGTCCAAGTTAATTGTCCATATTGATTGCATGTTTTAAAAGGGATTTTCATCAATGAAGACAATGATTAAATAAAATATTTTAAAGAAATCAACACATATTTGTTACTAGCTAACTTAACTAATTTATTTAATATTATGTAAATTAGTTATCTAACTCTTACATTTAAGACAAAAAGGTATAAAGTATTACCATTCATTAACTAAAATATTATCATTTAATTAAAGAGAGTGAAAACTAATAAAAAAGCTTACAAATAAAAATATGTGGTCAAAAGAGAGCTAGTATATATTTCTCGATTCCTTGATATAAAACATATTTACTTAAGTTGATTAAATTAAGAAAGTTAGTTAATTTGATTAATATGTCATGAATTTTCTAAAATACTCTAATCATATATATCTTAATTCATTCATTCACTCTCCCCTTAATTATGGTTGGGGAGCATCAATAGGGATAAATTAAAAAGACATTGACAAATATAAAAATTATGTCTTATATTTAAAATTAATATCAAGTATTTAAATATGTTTTATACTCCATCAGTCCCTATATAAGAGCATTTAAAATAAATCACGAGATTCTAAAAACATTTAAAAGTAGTTAAATGTAATAATTAATCAACAATTTAACATTTTTTCCAAAAATGCTCTATGAATGAGAGAGAAAATAACATTTTTTTAGAAAAGTTAATGAAATAAAATAAATTATTTAATCATATTATTTATTGTGTTTTATTGTATTATATATCTATTAATTCATATGTCAAACAAAATAGTTTGAAAAAATAATAATAAATTTTAATGCTTTAGCCTAATGTAATTAATTTTTTTATAATTATTTTAAAAAGTTAATTAACTTTTATAATTATAAGAGTAGTTAAATAAAGGGATAGATAAGGAACTTACGTGATTGTGGGAGTGTTATTAATCTGAATGAGGTATGCGTAATACACTCGTCATAGATAGACATTGATTTCTAGAACTTATGGGACCGAGTATGATTGCTTAAAAACGTTGACATTCCATCGGTCAAAACTTCCGTGTCTCTTACTTTTTTATAGTTGCCAATTCATAACATAATTCGTTTTTTGTTTACCAGCATAATATAATAAGGCTTAACCTAGACAAAATTTAAAATATGTATACTAAGACTAGTATAAGAATAGATAAGTAGCACTAGTATTATAAAGCTGTGAACATTGAATTTGTACGAGTAGTGGCTAACATGAGCAGCAGCACTGACAGGGACGATACCTTACGTCACCCCAATAAATAGAAGGAAAAATAGTAATAGGGTCTTAAAAAAGTTACTTAATATTATAATGATCTCTCTAAATTGTTAATATCACTGTTGAATTTGTAAATTATCACTTATCATTGTTATTAAGAACAATTTTACCAAAATAGAAATGCATGGGCCCACAACCTTTTTCTTCAGAGGTTCCTTTTGCGTGTCACTGCTGACAAATTGGGTACTGGCAATACTTCTGGTCCTGGCTGACTAGTGGGGCACTCTTGCAATTCCCTTTACAATTCGGTCAATAAAGGACTTCAACAACTCACCTGTGATTTAATCAAATCCGGACAAACCCTTGTTGACTAGGTTTACCGCTTAAATATCATTAAGTTTCTGAACTCTGGACCGGATACTGAATTTATGATTAAGGGTTAGTAGGTCAGATTAAAGTCAGCCTGAAATCAAACTAGTGCCAAATTGATGGGAATAAAAAATAAATTTTAATTTTCATCATAGTGTCATACTATTCAAAATCAATTTAATACATTGAATCAATAACAAATAATTTTATATTTATCTACTATTCTTTATATTTTCTTTAATATATCAATATAATCTAATATTAATTAGACATCCAATGATATTACAATCAATAATCATAAGTATTTTTCTTACTATTTTAACAAATCATCAGAATAAATAGACAATAACAAAATATTCTTATATACAATTCTTTAATCATTAAGACAAAAATTATTATTAGCTCTGACTAATATTACTATCCACCACATAAAATAAATATTTATTTTTTATTTAAAAAAAAGTTAAACCGGGTCAACCCCAACAAACCTCGTCCGGGTTTATTTCGGTTTGACTAGGTTATTGGCCAATCTGGATCGGTTTCATGGCCGGGTCACCAGTTTTCAGGCTGACCCGGCACGTCGGGTCCAATCTAATAACATAGAATCTCACACATGATACTACCTCCCATCCAAAACATTGCATTTTACTGTATATTGTTTTGATATATTTAAAAATATTAAATAAATTATTTTAAAATATTCATATTTATAATTTTTATAAACTATTGTGCATATATATTATAAACCGATATATAATATAATGATACACAATATATTATATGATTAAATAATTTAATTTAACTTTTTAATCTCTCGACAAAAAAGTCAATAGGTATTGTTAGTTCCTATCATAATTATAAGACACAGTTAACTTTTTCAGGAAATATTAAAAAAACAAAATAAGTTATTTAATCATACCATATATATCCTATCATTATATAATATATTAGTTTATTAGTTATAAAAAATAGTTTGAAGAAAAATAACAAATTTAAAGTAATATAATTAGATTTTTAACTAACCTTATATTTAGAACCAGATTTAGTATATTTTAGATTGGTGGGAGTAATTTTTTTTAAAAAAAATCTACTTATTTTTTGACATTCAGAACTTAACAAAATATATGAAGAAATATTGAGGAATAAAAAAATTGGTCATGTCACAATAAATAATTGATCCAGCATTGTAAAGCCAATAAATTCTTTTGGGACCGGACGAAGTAGCTGCGAACCTCAAACCTATTCCAGATTATATATAAAAAAAGAGCTCGATAATTCCATTGTTTCACAAGCTTGATTTTATAATCATATGATCAGTATGAACTCTTAAATTAAACCTTACATTAATTGAATTGAAGGAGAATTTTCTTTTCAAAAAAATATACTTATTTGTTAACATTTAAATCTTAATAAAAAAAAAACGGTGTCTATGGCCCAATAAAACATTTGAAAACAATCAGAAAAAAAAAAACAAAGAAATATGGCACGATATGAAAAACACAAACACACACAATGCTTTTTGAATAGTGTAACTTACTATCAGAATAAATTATATATATATAACCTTAATATTGATTTTATAAATAGTATACTACGTAACTATCTAAAAATTGTATCAGTATTATTTATTACTTTGGAATGATGCCAGCACTGAGTATTGATGATAAAATGTGTATATACTAATTCGTAGTCACGCAGGTAGGAGTTTTTTTCTTTTAAATAGTTTTTAGAAATAAGTTTTAAAAAATAATCTGTTTGTGAGGTGATAGGATAACAAACCGTTATCAGTAGTTAAGTGATCATTATTAATAATGTAGTATAGATAGTAAATAAATGCAAACTTCAAAACATAAAAAATGGGGAAAAAAAAAAGAAAGAAAGAAAAAAGAAAAACAATTGAAAATTGTTTTTATTTTTAAGTTTTGAAAAACAACTTTTTAAACACCTTTTTTGTTTTTTATTTTTTTTAAAAAAAACTGTCTTTAAGAACATAATCAAACAAGATCTAAATTTCATTTCTCTTAATTTTTTAGAATAACTTTTTTCCCATTCTATTGTTTATTGTTGGAGTCGATAATTCTTGTAAAAAATCTGTGCCATAAAAATATCAAGCTGACTAAAGATTTGGAACATTCTGGAGAAGTTAGGGACTGTTGGCCAAAAAAAATTAAAACGTAAAGTTGAAAATTTTGCGACAGCCTTTTGTTTTTAAAACTCTTTTTTTTTTTTTGTCCAACAAACTCTTATTTTTTCGAATAACTTTTTTCCCACAACTGTTACATCTGATGCGGCCACAGCCGAATTGGATTGGTTTTCTAAAAAGTTTGCAACAGCTTTTTGTTTTTAAAACTTGTTCTTGAAAACAATTATCCAAATAATTTGATTATGTTTTTGTTTTCAAAACTTATTTTTAAAATTTGTTTTATAAAAATGTTTTAGAGAACAAAAAATAAAATAATAGAATCAAACAAGCCCTTCTCAATTTATCATTTCAGTCTTAATTATAAGATCTAGTTGATTTTTTTTAAATAATCCTAAAAACCTAATTCCATTATTTTAAAGTATTAAAATAAAAATATTATTTTAAAGTATTAAAATTTATCATTTTTCTTCAAACTATTTTGTTTCACTTATAAACTAATATATAACATAATAAAATACAACATATGATATAATTAAATAACTTATTTTACTTACTTTATTCTCCAAAAAAATCAATAGAGTCTTATAATTAAAACCGAAAGAAGTAATTTACTAGACAATAAAAAAAATTATGCATGAAATCTTAAGGCCCATATCTTTAATTTGGTAATGTACTCCCTCTAATCCTTTTTATAAACAATTTTATCTTATTTTATACTTAATTCTTAATATAAATAACTTTTTTTTCTTGTCTCAAAATTTAAACAAAATTTTCCTTTTCCGCCTCTATTAAATTGATATATTTATAGTAAGTATCCCCCACTCACAACTAATTATCTCTCATACAATTATTTATTATACATTATCTCTCGTACATTTTTATATACATTCTCTCTCCTTTTCTTTTTTATAAATAAGGATATATTTAAAAAAGATATGAAATTTTTAACTCAATCATTATTTTTTAACTAATATTAATCAGCTATCAGTTCATTTTTCACAATAAAAAAAAAGTTGCTTATAAAAAGAATCGGAGAGAACATTATTTAGCGTTACTTTATTTTTTTGGCAATCTGAAGCATTACTTAAAAATATTACTATCTAGTAAATAACTAAGTGGTTTCTCGTGCTCCCTCCGATCCACAATATAAGCACTTTAAGTAATTTATAGGAAATAATAAATGACAGTTAACTCGTTTAATATGTTATAAATTGTAATTTTTTTCACTTTTATCCCTTGTTGGAAAATATGTTTAAATTTTTAATAAGCGAGCAAATTGGCAGTGGACATTAATTATGGGAACAAAACTGAAAAATGAGTATTAATTATCTTACAAGTGTCTTATATTGTGTGTTAAAGTTGCACCAACCACACCAAATTTAGTCAATAATTTGGGTAAGAAGTAGAAAACCAAAGCCAAATTGGCACCAACCACACCAAATTTAGTCAATGCAAGAAGTAGAAAGCCAAATTGGACAATTATATCTTGCAGCCAAATTGGACAATTTGGCATGAGAAAATTACTCAATTAGTCCATAAACTTTGGGTTATTTACAAATTGGTCCTTGAAGCTTCAACTATAAATAGGCATAATCATTTCACTTCAAATCCATCCACAACTATCCCACAATCATCCTACAAATAGAGAGAAATTAGAGAGTTTATTGTGGTGTTATTTTCTCCTTTTTATCAAGAGAGAATTGTCATTGTTTTCTCCTTGTTAGAGTGAGAGAAGTTGTAAATCCTATTTTCTCATAGTGAAATTCTTCTACCTTTGTCCGTAGTTTTTTTTACCCTATATTATTTAAGGGTTTTTCCACGTAAAATCTGTGTCTCCTTTATCTTCATTATTATTTTCTTAAATTATCAGTTGTGATTTTGCTCTATCTGACGATCACATTTCACAATATTAGGTACACCAAGATTTGAGTAATAATCTCATCATCCAGTTAGCTTCATTTGGTATCTTATCGCACTCTATGAATAGATCAAGGTCTAATTAAACGAGCCATGCAAGTTAATTAGAGGAACCAGATTACAAGCCAAAATACAGATAGCCAAAGAAATAGACCAAGTTAATTTCTCATATCATAAGTGTGATTAAGTGGGTGTTTGGCTTAACTAATTATTTTAAGGGGCTGTTTGGTATGAGGGGAGGGGAGGAAAAGGAATAGATAATAAAAATTTTACTGAAGTGAGGTTATAAAATCTTAATAAAGAGAAAACATAACATAAAAAAGTATGAAAAAATAATTTAAATTTTTAACCCCACTTATTTAATTTTTTAAAATTCAATTAATAAAAATTTTTCCTCCCCTCCAAATCCCTCATATAAAACAAGCCCTAAGTGACTTTTGCTCCATGATATAAAAATTTGAGAGTAGTTTTTTCTCTCATAAAACCTGAAAAAAGAAAAAAGAAAAGATTTTTCTTAGAAGCCGCTTAGCCATATGAAGGGATTTAGCCATTAATTAGTTAAGCGCCATGTAACATTGCCTTTTCAAAATACATGACCACAAAGGACTCTTGATTGAGGGATATTTTTGCCTAATATTAGGAAGTAGTGGCTCCTTTATTATTTTAATCATAGAGCAACATTTTATAATAAAATAAAAAAATTGACAAGCTTGGATATATTTTTTTACCTGAATTGGAACATGCACATATCCCATTATCCCCACGAGAGATTTATCAATTTATGTGGATGAATTGCATTCACTTTTGAGTACGACGAGGGATCTAAACTAGGAGTGAGATTGTGCCACTCGCATCCTATGAGCGTGCCTCCACTACTTTATCGCCTCATAGGATGACGCAAGCTCTACGAAAGCGAGGGCATTGAAGAGCCGTCAGATGGGAGCGTGCATTTGAATGGCCAGGCAGTGAGAGTGGGAATCAAGGAGGTTGTCCTCTCAAGTACTCAAAAAGGGGAAACCTTCCCCCCCCCCCCCCCCCTCTCGATCCCTATCAAGAGTTTAATCCACGACCAATCGATTCCACCTTCTATATATAACCCTCGTGAATTAATGGTAGTACAAAATTTACCTAAAACTTGCAGAAAAAACCGTTGCCCCATCACCACATTTCTCATCTTCTCAACGGCGGCGCCACCTCCGCCACCGGCGCCTCCGCTCCCCACCTTCCTTGCTTGCATGCATGCAGATACAAAAGCATCCCAATATTATATCCCATAAATGTTTTTTGCGCTTTTCTAGCCATATCATCGTAATCTACAACTAAAAGCAAACAGAAGCTCACATCGATCTCATTTTCATAGGTTAGGGGTGATTTGATATTCATTCTGGTTTAATTTTGGAAGTTGAAAGGAGGTGAATTGGGTTCGCTGAGAAAATGTCGAGCAACGCCAATGATATTATCCTGGCGAGCGCGATACAGGTGGGGGACCAAGTGGTCAAGCTGGCCGACGAGGCCCAAGCATTCAAGTTAGAATGTTTGGAGCTGAAGGCGAAAACGGATAAAATCTTGGCGTTGCTCCGGCAAGCGACGAGGATCAGCCTCTACGAGAGGCCAACACGGCGAATCATCGATGACACCGAACAAGTCCTCGAAAAGGCCCTGCAACTCATCGACAAATGCTGCGGAAATGGCTTCATGAAACGACTCTTCTTCACCATGATACCCCAGGCGGCATTTGACAAGACTTCCAACCAGCTCGATAATTCCCTCGGAGACCTACAATGGCTACTCCGTGTATCTATCTCCGGCGACCAAAGTGACGACAATATGGGCGGTTTACCCCCAATCGCCACCAACGAGCCCATCTTGTGCCTAATTTGGGAGCAGATATCCAGATTGGTCACAGGCTCTTCCAAGGATCGCTCGGAGGCTGCCGCTCTTTTGGTTTCTTATGCTAAAGACAATGACAGGTGCTCTATAACTTTACGTTCTCCATTTTAAAATCTTTAATTTGAAAGCGTTACGTAGGTAAGTAAGTATAACTGGAATTATTAATGTTTTACAATAATATATAGATACAACAAATTGATTATTGAGGAGGGTGGAGTTCCGCCACTATTGAAATTGCTGAAAGAAGGGAATGAAGAGGGTCAGGAAAGTGCCGCTAGAGCGATTGGGTTACTTGGGAAAGACCCAGAAAGCGTGGAAGTGATTGTGAATGCTGGGGTTTGCACAGTGTTTGCCAAAGTCCTCAAGGAAGGTAACTTGAACGTTCAGGCTTTGGTGGCTTGGGCTATCTCTGAATTAGCGTGTCATCACCCAAAGTGTCAGGACCACTTTGCTCAGACAAATTGTATACGCTTGCTGGTAAGGCATCTTGCCTTTGAGACCATTCAAGAACACAGTAAGTACACCATTGCCAGTAAACAAACCATGTCCTCCATTCATTCCATCGTGATGGCTAGTAACGCACAGAACCAGAACAACGGCGATCATCACGACAACAAGAATACGATGATGCTGTATGAAGATGACGATAATAATAAGCATTATCACTATGTTCCTCGTCCTACGGTGAGCCAATCATCCAGCCAAATGCACAATGTAATTACCGGCAAAATGACAGTTAAACGGCAAGCTAACCACCATGGGGACGGCGGCAACGAAGGCTCCTCGAAGCATGTTTCCATTGCAGTAACGAGTCTGAAGGGGAGGGAGAGTGTAGACCCAGCTACAAAGGCCCAAATGAAGGCGATGGCAGCTAAAGCTCTTTGGCAACTCTCAAGGGGGAGTGTTACAGTGTGTCGCAGCGTCACAGAATCAAAGGCTCTGCTATGTTTCGCTGTTCTGTTGGAGAAGGGAGCTGATGATGTTAAATCGTTTTCAGCTTTAGCTTTAATGGAGATCACGACGGTGGCAGAGGAACACGCAGAGTTGAGACGCTCCGCTTTCAAACCCAATTCCCCTGCTGCAAAAGCCGTGGTGGACCAGTTTGTTAGGATCATTTCAAAGATGGAATTCGATCTTCTCATACCTTGCATCAGATCAATAGGTAACTTGGCAAGGACTTTCAGAGCAACAGAAACAAGAATCATACCACCGTTGGTGGCCCTGCTTGAAGAAGGACAACCCGAAGATGTTAGAATGGAATCATTAATTGCACTTAACAAGTTTGCTTGTCCTGATAACTTTCTGCACCAAACTCACTGCTCAGCCATAATAGAAGCGGGAGGAGTACAACTAATAACAAACATTATTTTCTTTGAGCCGCTTGCCGAAAAGATTCCTGCCGCCCAACTTCTGTGTCATGTTGTATTACACGTCCCCAAAAGTGAGAAGCTTGTCCAAGATGATAAAGTCTTCACCGCCCTGGAATGGAGTCGGATGCCTGAAAACCATCTTGATGCAATTCTTGGAGAGCATTTAACTGAAGCTCATAGTATATTGTCACTGTATCGACCAAAAAATGGTACAAGAGGGTCCCAATTATACTGATCATTGAACTCCATTTAAACTTTGAAATGGGACAACACCACGCTTTTGGGATTTCCTTTTCGACATTTTCTCTAACAAGGATCGAGCATCAAAGTGTGCGTGTGCGTGTGTTTGTACATATAACTTAGCAAATGGTTTGTGGTGATCATCCTTTTTGTGAATTAATTTAGAAGATCCCAGCTTGTTGCACTTGTTACGTTTCTAGTCCCTCCCCTCCTCCATCCTTCTGCAACACGCCTCGTGATTCTCTGTTGTAAAGTATCCAATTTTAAACCCAAACCTCTTCATACAATGCATCTTTTTGTAGGATATATATTACGCCTTCTTATTTTGCATTCTCATTCTCACCTATATTTAGTCCTATTTAGTTTGAGCTTTAAGTGCAACTTACCATTAAACAAAACGGTCAATTTTGGGATAATAGAAAATCTGGCCCGTACCCCACGGATTGAGTTTAGAGGAAGGAGTTGTTCCAACTTAACCCATGGTCATGGGTTGACCCTTTGGGAATGTAACAGCCTAGATGGTGGGGTCGCCGATGTACGAGTCCTACCATAGCCTGATCCAGATTAATCTGACTTGTAATTCTGCGAGGGTTGGCCAAGATGCCTGGTACATGTGGCAAAAACAAAAAAGATCTGGCCATCTGGGGTCAACAAATGAAAACCAGACATCCTTCAATCTATGGACGTCCATACTCGGCTGTTTCTTTTCATGGTCAGAAAAATGAACATGGGCTCGGCCACTTTAAGATGGGCTTCATATTGACTTGGGCTCTTGCCCTGCTCTTACAGTTGAACAAGCAAATGGAAAACGGAGAAGCTTTTTGTTATTCTGAACAGAACTAAAGATGTGTAGCTTTGTGTCGGCAAGAGAGAGAGAGAGAGAGAGAGAATCAGTGGATGTGGGCATGGAGATGAATATGTTAGAGATGTGGACCACTAAAATGAGAGACATTAAAGGAATGGGGATAAGAGAAGCTGGAACGATGCATGAATTGAGATTGTGATTCGTATTGAAGCAGGCAGGATAAGATACATGGTCAATTTTTTATGACAAGTACCCATCCTTCTCCTTCCAACTGGATTACATTGTCATCAAAGGAACCATTACACAGTGAAGGACAAATAACAGGGACAACAAAGAGACATGGGAAAATAGAGGAGCCAAGTTCATCTAAAACAGAGATTGTTGTTGTTAAATTTGAGAGGAATAATTAAGTTGATGATTCAGAATTAAAACTTATGTTTGTTGGTTGAGTTGTGCTGAGGCATTTATATAACTTATAAAGGGAAGAGCAGAGCTGGGCATGCCTGCCAAAAAAGAAAGAAAGAAAGGTGGTGTTGGTCTCGGGAATAAAGCAGAGAAACGGATTGATCTTAGAGAACAAGGGGCTTTAACTGAAAAGTATCTCCTGGCGTTGCTATATTCTCTACCTTTTTTCGTCTGTTGCTTCTGTGAAAAGCATTCACATAACAGAACACTTCACACGAAAGGTCATTTTTTATACTCACTCACTTTCTCATTCATTGTTGCCCTTTCTAGGAAGCCACATTATCATTAGATTCCCACTCTACTCTCCCTCACACGTCAACACCCTCCCTGTTAAATGCATCTTCACCTCACCTCTACAACACCAACTATGTAACCACTTCTTTGGAAAGGTGATTAGAACCCTTTTAACCCAGCTTTTGACTCTTAATTTAGTATGTATAAAGTAAATAGGTGAGAAAAGTTTTGTAGTAATTTATAATACATGAACATGCTTATGAATAGTATGGTCCGTAGGGTTAGGCTTTTGTTGTTGTGTGTGTTGGGGTTTTGTTGCCTGGGTTAGAGAAATGGCGTGCCTTCTTGGTGTGGTTATAAAATCCTATATCAATAATCAAATACACAATTCTGGGCGTATCCAAATAGTACAGACGCCTCATTAATTAAGACTGGAGCATTTTGAATTCATAACAGTCATTTTAACATAAAAAGATGGCTACCTTTTTGTCAGCTCCCTGACCATCAATCTTATTTTAATCTTCAGAAATATAACTATCATGTTCAGCAATAACACCAAAGAACACTCTGCTTTTATTTCCTTTCTTAGACTTGCGTGCCAGCCAGCTACAGCATTGCCTTCTCAAGTTCTCATTGTTTATATTTGGGGGCATTCCTCTGAGCTGAGGCCTGAGCCAAATGTGAACAGAATCCTACGTTGATATCAGTCTGCAAAAATAAATCTTTGTTTCTTATATTATCATAATGTCTGTCCACACAAAAACATTCGTCAGCGTCAGGATCCTTCAAGATATTTCACAATGAGCGAGGTTCTTGAAGATTGACACGCAAGAATTAATGAATAACTCTGGGAAAAGACACGTTACAATGAGCAATGAAGAATTTTAGAGCATCATTTTGTCTTTTATCAAAAAAAAAAAAAACAAACAAACAAACAGAGAGAGAGAGAAGGATTTCAAAGGATCCAAGCTCATATTTTTCTTACCAGTGATATTAATTTTCATGTTTATGATCAGGGGTATAGAACACAGGCTCATAAGTTTGTTTACAAATAGCTGATGAATATATTGAAGCCGGTGTAACGTGGAAACTTGGAACTTTGTAATTTTTGTTGTCTTTGCGAATCATTTTAAGTCACGTCATCACACGTTGCTGCTTGTTAACTAACACGGAATCTAGAATTACAGAGGTAAAGTTTAAGATTACAAATTTTATGAACGCAACAGGGGATCATGTCATCAATATGGGCTAAAATATGATATATATCAGAAACTCGGGCATGGTCTTCAAGCGCGATCGATCAGTGGTGGTGGTGAGGCGAAGGAGCGGCGGCGGACGCTGTGGCATTGAGAAGAGAGGCTAGAGGAGGAGGATGAGGGCACTGATAGCACTTAGTGAAGAGGCCGAAGGAATCAATCTGGCGGATGAAGTTGATCATACTGGCCCACCCTCCGAACCCGAACCCGACAACCAAGACCCATATCACCACGAACACGTTGATCACATACGTTCCCACCCATCTCCCCAAATACTTGGGCGGCTGCTCCACCGCATTCTGCAAATAGTAAATTCAACATTCATTTAGCATTCTCCAGAAATTCGCGAGTATTGGAAGAAAACGGGAGAAGTGAGAGGAACGTTACTTTACCTGACGGGAGGACGGTGATCGGAAGGTGAAGATATGGGCGAGGGCTGGGATTATGTACACCGTGAAGCTGACGAGCAGCGATCCCACCGTGGAATTGATCGGACCGAAGAACGGGAATATGATTGCCAAGAACCAGATCGGAATCACCACCGGCAACCGCGACGCTGCACGCTTGCACAGGCTCTTGCAGGAATGAAGCCCTATGAGCTTCTCCCACACCAAGTACAATGGCGTGCAGGCGAACCCGAAGGTTATGAACTGGTGGATCAGCATGAGCACCACCGCGATGTCCCTGAACGCCGACTTGGGCAGCAGCGAAAATGCGTTCGAGTGGTCCAGCAGCATATCTCCGAACGCCCAATACACCGCCGCGGCCGACGGCAACGTCAGCGTCAACACATACACAGTTGCCAACACGTAAATCGCCTTGAACTTCTCGGGCCTCCACATCGCGTGCATTATCTCTCTGCACATTTGCCACCAACCACCATGTTCGTGAGATCAAATTAAGAAATATTTCATTTACATCGTCACGGTTTCCAAATTTTAATGCAGTGTTTTAGACTTTGCATGCATTCCATAATACATGACACACATTGGTTCAGGCTGAGTATGTAAGAAGTTTGAATGAGTTAAGATTAAGACTTGACTACTTTTAAAAATGGGGAAAGAAATTAAAGATGTTGAGTGAGAAAGAGAGCGAAAAGGAAGTAACATTTTTGGGTGAGGTGCATGAAAAGTAATGGGAAAAGAGGAAGAATGCAATGCGATACATATGAAAGAGCGTTTGTCTTTGTTTTTTTTTTACAGAGAGCATCTGAGGGTCACAGTAAAAGAGGCACTTTTCTGCCTCCCACGCCTACCAAGGCTCTTCTCTTCCTCCAATCAAAAAGAAAATACTCTATTTTAATAATTCAGAGAAAAATGAAGGGGAAGGTAAATACTCGAAGTAAATATAGTAAATATTGAAGCATCAAATCAGATATGCTGTGATTGAAAGCACGCTGATGAGGCAGCGAAAACAGAGGTGATATTCAGTCAAAGCATTTGAAGGGAGACGAGTCCTTGGATCCCGGGGTGAGATCAATATCAAGTCCAGGTTGGGTCACTCTCGAAATATATGGAATAATATATAAAGTACTTTGAGGCAAACAGGGGGGGGGGGGGGGGGGGGGGGGAGGGTTGTTTTTTGTGGTGTTTGTTGTT
>JBAGKO010000004.1:10416361-10430440 GCA_037177275.1 Acacia concinna | reverse complement strand
AAACGCTTGCTCTTACATTTGGTATCAGAGCTAGGCTTCTCATTAAAGGTTTAACCACCTGAGAAGAATTTAAATGGAAAGCTTGGATGAAAGTATTCTTCCCGATGGAGCATCAATCACAAGGCCATCAGGTTTCAATGGAGAACATTACGCATTATGGAAGGCAAAGTTCAGAGTGTTTGTGATGGCAACAAAATATGGCTTCTGGAAAGTAATTCAAGATGGAAACTATATACCTAGGAAGCAAGAAGGAGATAAGATGGTGAAGAAAACTACAATTGAATTTGATGAGAATGATAAGAGACTTGTCACTCTCAATAGTAAAGCCATGCTTATGATTCAAAGTGTTCTAAGTCAAAAGGAGTATTTTCAAATTTGCAATTTATCCACGGCCAAGGAAATATGGGAAGCATTAGAAATTGCACATGAAGGAACCTCAGCAATCAAAGAAAACAGAATCAATACTCTCACTACTGAGAATGATCTATTGAGGATGAAGTCTGGAGAAAATATTGCTGAGTTCGAGCTCAGATACACACATATTGTGAATCAACTAGTATCTCTTGGCAAAACATTTGAATAAGGAGTCCAAGTAAGGAAAATATTAAACATTCTCATGATTGATTGGGAAGCCAAAGTAACTGCAATTGAATAAGCTCGAGGTCAATCCATGCAATCAGTAGCAGCATTATTTGGCAGCCTATTAGAATATGAAGGAAAGCAGAAGTTCAAAAAGGAACTATCGGATTTAGATGAGAAGAAGAAAAAAGGTCTTGCTCTCAATGTCATTAAAGAAGAACCGGATGAAGATGATAAGATTGATGATGAAGAAATGAGAATGATCGTGAGAAGATTCAAGATATTCTATCTAAAGGGCTCAGGTTTCAAAAGATTTCAGAAGGGTGACTCAAGCCAAAGGAAAGAGAAGGATCAAATAATATACTATGAGTGTAAGAAACTTGGACACATAAAAGCCGAATGCCTTGATCTTCCTAAGGAGAAAAAGAAGAACAAGTTCAGAAAGAAGAAAGCCTACGTGAGTTTAATATGGGGAGATAGCTCATCGAATGAGGAAAGTGATGCTGAGGAAGAAGCCAATATTTGCCTTGTTGCTTACAATAAGGAATCTAACACTGATGAGGTAACCTCATTAGATGAACTTCAAATTGAGTATAATGATTTACATTTTAATTTGTTAAAGTTGGAAAAGAGCTGGTTATCTATAAGAAAAAGGTTAAAGAGCTTAAAAATCAATCTCAATCTACTTGTTCTAATCGTCTTCAATTATAAAAGAAGAATGAGGATTTATCTAAAACTGTTGAAAAATTTACACGAGGAAGTGAAATGCTTAAAGTGATTTTGAAATCCTAAAAAGTCACTAGAGATAGATTCGGAATTGGATATATAGCTAGTGAAGATAAAGGGAAAGGGCAAAGGAAGAAAGATAGAAAATCTTATCTAATTTATTTTCAAAGAGTAATTTTGTTTCAAACCCCTTTGCATTTTGTAATCGTTGTAATAGAAAAGGACATTACACTTCCTCACGTAGTCGAAAAAAGCATGGTTTGGTTAAAGGCTACAAATAGATACCTAAGGGATCTTATGTTCCGAAGGGTGAGATAACTAACATTAAAGGACCCAAAAAGATTTGGGTACATAAGAAATGAGTTGTGACATGCAAGTATGTCTAAAAGCATCTAGCAAGATAAATGGTACATTGACAGTGGATGCTCGAGACACATGATGGTTGGCAAAAGCAAATTTGTCACAATAGAATCCAAAGATGGAGGCAAAGTTACCTTTGGTGGAAATCAAAGCGGAAAGATTATTGGAATTGGAGAAGTGGGGAGATCAAATGGCACCTCAGTCAAGGATGTTTATCATGTTGAAGGTCTCTGTCACAACTTCCTGAGTGTGAGTCAAAGTGTGGACAAGAACAACTGGACAAAAACCTTGCAGGTTGGCTAGGTAGAGTCCCAACCTCGAGGGTAAAGGCCAGGTTTGAGGATATGGACCCTGGGTCACAATAGTCAGTTTGGCCTCAATCTTGCAATGTGTGCAAGGCTGGGCCAGAACCTTGCTGGCTGAGTGTAAGGAACCATACCCTCGAGGGAGGTTTCAAACCTTGAGGTAATTGGCACCTTGCCATAACAGCCAAGTTAGGTCCCAACCTTGCTGAGGTTGTAAGGCAGGACTACAACCTTGTTGTTGTGAAGTTTCATGACCACCATCGAGGGTGAGTAATCCAACCTCGAGGACATGGGCCCGATTGGGCTAAGTGACTAACCTTGCAGGTAAGGCAAGGCTAAAAAAACTGGCAGTATACCAAGAAACTTGGCAGTATAAGTAGTAACCTAGCCAGGTAAGAACCCTCGAGGTAAGCCCATTGACCTCAAGGAAATAAGGATGTCAAACAACCTTGCAAGGCTAACAAGGAACCTGGCAGTGTATTCTGAGAAGCTGGCAAGGTTGAGTAACCTCGAGGATGGTAAGTATATTTTCACATGTTCTAATTTTAATACTCGAAACCTTAAGGGTTAATTCCTAATCTCAAGGGAACAAGCAAACCTTGTTCTTAGTTTTTCAAAGACCAACCTTAAATACATTTCCTATCCTCAAGGTTCCTACACTAAAATTGCTTGTGACCTCAAGGTTAAGTCACAACCTTAAGAAAATGTCAATCTGCCACAATCTCGAGGAAACTTTTCTCAAACCTTTCATGTGTTAAACTGTGACTAAAAACCTCAAGTCTATTGATTCTACCAAACTACCTCAAGGATGTCACTCAACCTCAAGGATATTACAAAAGTCAGTTTTCTAGAAAAATCGAGCATCGTAGCGTAAAACTTTCAATCATTTCAATAATTATTATGTTGATACCCACTTGATTCTAACCTTTGCTAATGATCTATTTAGTGTCCAAGAACAGGTTCTGAATCATTTAGAGAAGTTTGAAGAACAAATCAAGTAAAGTGAAGAATGTGTCAGAAGTATTAAATGCAACTTACCTAATATGGCTAAAGTCTTCATCTTCCTTCAGTCACCAACCTCAACAGATATATTTATGACCAAGAAGAAATGTTCTTCAACAAATATTGATTAGAGGAATGGTGAAATGTCAACGGCTACAAAATAAAGTCCAACGGATACAATTCTTCAGACTATAAATACGGACTCTTAATGACTCCACCAACTAACAAATGTGCTATTATTACCAATCATAAATTCTTGAGTATATTCCATTCATTTAGTAATTAATTCTATTGTGAGCTTTAGTGTTTAATATTCAACTCTTCTGAGAGAGTATTGATTATAGCCATCTATACATTTGTGAGATACTTAAGGTTGGGATACCTTGAGTAAGGGACTTGGATTATATCTTGTAAGGGGAGTGATCCTTAAATAGTCAATCGAGTTTGTATTGAGGCACCAAGAGCCCAGTTTAATCTTGAGGAATAGTGGAACTCAGTGGTGGCTGAGAACTAGACGTAGGTCGAAAGTTTGACCGAACCGGTATAAAGCTTTTGAGTTCTTGAGTTATTAAAGAAATTTTTAATCACCCAATTCATCCCCCTCTTGGGTGATTCGCTTGCTCTTTCACTATCCATCATTAAAAAACATTTAGATCTAATTCGGTTGGTTTAAATTAATTTTTTTTACTTATACTTTTCTAATAAAGCAATTATTTTAATGCATGCAAACTCTAAATTAAAAATAATCTCTTAGCTTGTCATTTTTTTTAAAAAAATGATTTTTTGATTTAAAAATCACAAGTTAAGGATGTTAAGGGTCTGTTTGGCAAGAGGAAAATGGAGGGAAAGAAAGGAGAGTAAAATTTTTTATAAATTGGATTTTAAAAAATTGGAGATGAGGTGTTATAAAATTGTACTAAAAACAATAAGCAAAATAAAAGATTAAAATATTAATTAAAATTTTTCAAACCCAAATCTTTTTTTAAATCAAAGTCATAAAACTTTTCTCTCCCTCCCATCAAATCCTTCATACCAACCATCCCTTAAATATCAAGTTAAAATTATATTTAAACTATATAAATCTCTCTGTACTGAATGACTTTTAAGTTATTATTGTGATAAGCACTGGAACTAATTCTATTAAACACACACATTTGGATTTTGAAATAAAAAATAAAAGGGAAAATTGACCTGAGGTCCTGAGCAAGAAAATATATGTCAAGAGGTCATGTAAAACTAACAAATTGCACTAAGAGCCCTTGGGACTTTTGTATTTTTAATTCCAATTGTGAATTTACCTCTTTACCCTTAATGATTCAAGAGTGGGTCCATAATTCTCTCTCTTTCTCTCTATTCCCATCGCCCCCCTCTCTCTCTCGTGTTAAACCTTTTTGCATCTGCCATCAGGAACCCTAGACCTGAGCCCTATTCAGTTGAAGCTCCATAAACCCCAAAAGTCAGCCCCATTTTATGGATGAACCCCCGAACCTGGCCCTTTTCTGTGGATGAACCCCAAACCTCAGCCCCTTCCATTGAAGTATTATGGTGGCCGTCGGTGACATTGTGATGAACTAACATCCCATATGGTTTGATTGCTTTTTTTTAGGTTCATGTGTATTGCGATTGCACCAATTATCTTCATCTTCTTCATTTCATTGATTGCTTCGTTTTTGTGTATTGTGTTTAGTTAGGGTACGTTGTGATCTTTGTTTTATGGTTGAGGAAACTCTGTTTTCAAGCTATGGATGTTGTATTTCTACATTACAAGGGGAAAGGGATGAAGATTAGGGTCAAATTTTTAAGTTCCAACACACAGAGTGCGAATGAAAAAATGGGTTGTAAAAGGATGTAGCGATAGTTGTTAATACAGGTGCAAAACATATTAATAACATCTATATGTCGTATTTAAAGATTTTAGTTGGTTTAAGGGTGTTTAAGAATGATTTCAAATGTGTGCCTTTTCTTTTACTATTATGTACTCATTTTATGCATTAAAAGTAGGGATATATCAATATGTGGTGAAAGTTGTGTGCTTGGGATTGTTGATGTGTAAAGTCAAAAAGATGTTGTTAATGTGGGCAACGGTAGTTATTAATATCTGTGGTGACCTTGTTAATAACAATTGTAATGTGCAAGTGGATAGTGGTGACAACCAATATGTCTAGGAAGAATTACTACGATTTGAAGCGCACAAATGATGACACAAACGTTGTTACAACTACCAATCACTAGGAGGCTACCTGGAAGGCCAAGGAAAAGAATAATAAAATCTCAATTTTAAAACAAAAGGGTTTATTATTATGTCAAATGTATTGAGGTCAACTGTACATTCAAGGCTTACAAGAATCCTAATTTAGCATGATGCAAGATATTGAATTTATATTACTTTTTGTATGGTGCATAGATTTTTTTGGAAAGTGTATCTCATACGATTATTTTATACATATAAATATGGTATTATTTAAGTGCATAGACACACTTAACTTCCTTATAGATGTATTGTCCATGTAAATGAAAGTTGGAAATAAATATGGTATTATTTCCAACTTTCATTTAGGAAAGTTAAGCTTCTTATGTAAATGTAGTTGTAAAGTATAGATATAGACTTGTCAAAACATGCATAATAACTTCTTAATTGACTCCCATATGGTTGTCAGCACAATCTTTTGGAATTGTTAATAATAACTTATTAATATATATATATATATGTTTATGTGCCAATTATTTATTGAGTATCTTTGTAATTCGTATGATTCAAACATTAATTAACTACCACATATTATTTGTTATGTGCCATATATTTATAAAGTATCATAAAAAGGTTGTAAATGGGTGTACATCAACTTGTCAATTGAGTCCATGCATTTGTTACTACAGGCCATGTAGTTGTTAGTGCAAGCATGATGTCAAATAAATGCAATATCATTTTTTGATGTTACATGACCTCTTTAATATATATTTTTTTATTCGAAATCTTAACGTAATTGTCCCAAAATAAAAAGGTAAGATACTGTCAAATAAATATAATATCATTTTTATATAAATTTATCAATTTAAAAATAAAATTTACACCTACTATTAATTTGCACTACTAGTATGTAATTAAGATTTGGAGGCCCGGCCTACACAAGGAGCATATGTTGTGGCTGAAAATTAATCCAGATCCAATTGGCGATTAGTTGTGGTAATTGATTGTGATTTGACCCGCTTTACAATATCTAGCCCGGATCCTCACCTCATTAGAGCTGAGCTTCTTTGCCATCATAGTTTTATTTTCTAGGTGTAAATATTTTTAATTAGAGACAATCTTGTTTAAGATACAGTCTTCAATTAAATTTGGGCACACCTTTACATGGGGATTTGAACACTGTTTCGATACGTTGCGAGGGACTAACACCTTTTGCAAGACCTAACTTCTCGGTGTTGATTTGGTGTGTGTGTGTGTGTATATATATATATAAAACTCCTGGGTGTGTTGTCATCATATTTTTATTTAATGGATCGGATTAGTGGGAAACTGGCGGTTTGGGGAGCAAAAAATTTTGAATTGAATTTAAAAAAAAAAAAAAGAACTGGGATTCACACTTTTCTTTATCACACAATCCAAACCGACCTTTTTAATTTCCTGTACATAGATCCATCCGTACATACGTGATCATGATATAGAGATAGATATAATCTCCTTTAGTTTTGTGTTCATAGTGATGATTAAGATAGCATCGATCTGTTGAATTGGTCCGTGACATTTGATATATAACCATTGGTTCTTTTTGTTACATGTGATCACGCTACCTTCGCTTCTTCTTCTGCCACATATATATATCTGTGTGTGTGTACCACCGCCACCACAACAAAACATACGAATATGTGCTTAATTTAACTTCAAAAGGGTATTCTAGTAAGTTCATTGCGTGAATGGATTACTTCATTCGTCCCTCGTTATATATATACTTTAAATAACTGATTTAACAATTTGTGAAAACAGTTAAGATTAATTAAGAACCGTAAATATGGTTTTTTTTAACTATATCCTAATTTGTAAAGAGGAAATGTGAGAGAATAAATGAAATAAATATTATTAATGGGTAAATTTGGGAAAAAAAATATTTTGACAATAAAAATAAAGTTTATATTTTAAGATAGAGGGAGTAATTATCAATTTCAACCTAAGGTCTTGTAGCCTAGTGGTAATGGTATCTCCCAAGTGGAAGGAGGTCACGGGTTTGATCCCGTTGTTATAACTTCATGCCGTTAATGCTGCCTGAGCTTATGAGCTCCATTTAAAAGAAAAAAATTTATCAATTTCAGGCCTAAAAGAAATTGGCAAAAAAATAAAAATAAAAAAAATTCAGGCTTGTACTTATTTTTGAAAAGTTAAAGGCTTAACGCGGAACTTAGCCTCATAACTGATAAAGCAAGTAAATATAATAAAATTAATGCGTCTTTATCTCACAATAGCATTAACACGCTTTTTAAAATAAAATTCACGCGTTTTTATCTCACGCTTATCCTTTTGCTCATAAAAAAAATCTCACACTTCCATCGCATCTATATTTCAATATAAATACATCCAAGTAAGAAAAAAAATTTCAAATTTTCTCTACAAGAGAGTAGTCACAAAAACATAATAGCTGTTGCTGAAAAAGATATAAAAATTAATTTAAAAAAAAAACCTTTGGTAGAAATGGAAAGAGTCTAAAGGCAACTCATAATTGAGTTGATTAGGTAAAGGGTAACTATAATTGTTGAAAAAAAATCCATAAAATAAAAGGAGTATCAGACAAGAATGTTGACTCATTAAATAATCACAGCACCGCCATATACATATTGCTCGCTTAACCCACGTTGTCGTGTTGCATTGGGCTCTTGGATGGTTAAGAATGCATGTTAATGATGTCAATAATATAAATGACTGACTCATTCACGTAACTATATACTAATAGCATGCTTTTAATTATTAATTTTTTAATAATAGTAATATTAATATCTCTGCACCAATTATATTTCTTCTCTCCTACCTTTTCCCTATTTATATACCCTTCCCCATATTCCATATCTCGCTCTCTTCCGTTTGTTTCTCTGTGCACTGTTTCTGAGAGTTTACTTTCATCTATTAAATATGGCTTCTCATGGAGTTCAATTGTTTCTGATTTTGGGCGTTTTGGCCACCTCGTGCTTGGCTCAGGCTCCGAGAACCGCGCCTTCACCGGCTCCGACCACTCCCTCGCCCTCGCCCACTCCCACTCCCACTCCCACTCCCACGCCCACGCCCACGCCCACGCCAACACCGTCTCCGACACCCACCCCTGCTCCAGCCACTCCACCGTCGTCTCCTGCCCCTGCTCCGGCCACTCCCTCGCCCACCCCTTCTCCCGCTTCTTCACCGTCTTCTGGTACTCCCCCGTCTCAGGCACCTGGCACCAGCGGCTCTGGTTCCCCACCTGCTCCTGGCCCAGGCGGCGCTGCTCCTGGGTCCCCAGGCGCCGTGCCACCCTCCGCCGCATTCTCTGTCGGCAAGGCCGCCGTTGCTGGGACCGCTCTCGCTGCGACTTTCTTCGCCGCCTTCGTGTTAGCTTAAAGTATTTTGAACTTATTAGGATTCATCCACGTGGGCTCCTATCGGATTTTGACGTTCATTGACGGACGAGATCTTTTTCTTCCTTGTTTATGGGGTAGTTTTTATTTTAATTATTTAACTTAATGTGTTTATGCTTTTTGTTTTAAAATTGTTATTCTATGTATTCGGGGTAGGATTACGATTTATGAGGATTGACGATGATGACTATTATTGGTATTGTTATTATTTGGCGATTCATTGTTTGGAGTCTTGTAGTTACATGTATCTGATTTCATTGTATATTTGATTTGATCATACATATGGAATAAGAGTTTTGTGATTATGGCTTTCTTTTTTGTTGTTTTTTTTTTTAAAGAAACTTGCGAAATTGTTCATTACCCCTTCTTCTACACACATGAAAATTATTTAGGCCGTGAAAAAAATTAGAGCTTTGGATATATTGGCAATTCTTTTTTTTTTTTTTTTGGGTGGGTACGCGTTGGTTCGTGGTTGGCAAAATAAAAAGTCAAACAATTAATTAATTGCAAATATATGCAATCATAATTTCCATGACTTATGAGATCGAGTATAGGGAAAAATGATCTTGTTATACTTGCCAGCTAGTAATATCATCATGAAGAAGGGAATAAATTACGTAGTTAATTAATAATTTACCCATGTACTTTGTTCATTAGCTTCAGGAGTAGGTTACCAAATCAACCTTTTCTTGTCACATTCTACTGACACGTGTATCATTATCACTTGGTCTCGTCTACTCACAGAACTCCACCTGTAGGGTTATATATTGTTGCGACTTCATCTAATATATATGTCGTTAATGTCAATATCATATTTGCTCCTTGTCACAGTTGAAAAAAATAATTCATAAAATTATCAATATCAATATTATTAAGGAAAAAAAGAAGAAGAAGCTACTATGTACAAGTTATCACTTGTCAGTAGTATCCCGATTTTGATTTGAGAAGTTAAGATATTATATTATTAACAACTCTATTTACTATCCAAAAGTTATTTGTCTTCAACCAGGAAATAGTTCGTTGAGCTCCATCACCTCGTGATGTTCTAGAATATTTCAATTGTCATTAGATAAAACCTTCCTATACATTCGAATAATTATTGAGTAATTGATCGGTTTAATTTGGTAGAGTTGTTGCAAGTTGGCCAACTAATTAAGCTGCTAAGTAAGGTCGGTCTCATGTGGCTAAATAACTCGAATAATTATTTTATATTTAGACGAATTTATTTTCCTGTTATTAAGTACTCTAAAATAAAAAATAAAAGCACAATATACAACTATAACATGTTTTCAAATTCACAATGACTTAAAATTCAATTTCAATTGTTGTGATATCTTTGGTTGTATCCATTTGATTTGATTTAATTTGATCCATTTAGTTACGATATAGACATTTAATATCTATGATCAAATATAATAGTCATTGCCTTCCATGAAAATAATAATAGTCAAGACTCAAGAGACTTTATAGTCTAACTAACATTAAACACTTCGATTAAAACCTCAGATATGAGGTTTAGGAGACATGTGACTTGTGGAACAAAAAAATATAAAAAAAAAAAAAACAGAACTCACATGCACTAACTTGTGGGTCCATGATGACCTACTAATATTTGTATTATTGTGATTAAGTTAGATATATATATGATGAGGAGATAACTTTGGTAGCTTATACCACACTAAGCCCTTAACTCTACCCTTGGGTTACACTGCAGAGACAATTATTCAGAGCTTTTAAATTAACCTTATCTATGGCTTTCACACATCACACCCACTTAAATTATAATACTTCCTCAACTCCGGTTTTAAATAGAAGAATTGACTTTCTTAAAAATATTAAGGAATTAAATTAAATTACGTTGAAATATTTATCAATTTTTCTTTAAACTATTTTGCCTAACTTATAAATTAATATATAATATAATGATATACAGCATAAATAATTTCTTTATTTTTTTCTAAAAAATTAACTCTTTCCATATTTAGAAGCAGAGGAAGTAATACTTGTAACTGACTGAAAAAGAAAATTATAATTTGAATGATCCTAACGGTGCCACTATCCAATATTTGGTTGGTTAATTAGTTTTGCATAATTTTACTCTGAAAAGTCATTATTATCATTATATGTCTGTTTCGAGCGTTGATATTATATTGAAAGGAGCATTCGTTTTTCACTAATAACATTCTCTTATTAATTATATATATATATATATATAATTCGATAAGCCGTATGTGGACACGATATTTCTAACTTTTTTTAAGGGAGAATTTCAGAAAAATACCTCTTCAAATTCTAAAACTCTAAAAGGGATATTAACATTTCAAAAAGACACTAAGGTACCATAGACCAAATTGGGGTTTTGCAATTTTGCTGACATGACCAGTGACCAACATGAAATAGCAAAAACTATTACTCTTCTGGTGAAAACCATTACTCAAATCATGAAAATCTGACACTTTTCACGTCACGGGTACATTCCTCTCTCTCCTCTGTCAGATGAACAGTGTTAATATCAGTGTTAAATGAACAGCACCGTCAGAGGAGGGGAGAGAGAAAGTGATCAACATGAAGTAGCGAAAACATTACTTTTCTTGCGAAAACTATTACTCAAATGGTGAAAATATACTACTATTCACGTCAGTGAATTTTGAGGGGGAGAGAGTGATTAACACGAACCATTATAGACTAGCGAAATCCATTACTCTTCTTGCGAAAACCATTACTCTTCTTGCAAAAACTATTACTCATCTTGTGAAAATTACTACTATTCATGTCAGCGAATTTCAAAACCCCAATTTGGTCCATGGTACCTTAGTGTCTTTTTGAAATTTTAACATCCTTTTTGGAGTTTTGGAATTTGGGGAGGTATTTTTCTGAAATTCTCCCAAGAATTTATCGAAGAAAATGTGCTAGTCAAAGCTATAGAATATTGTAATGACCCAGACATTGAAGACTTCTTAAAATAGACAATAATTAATTAATTGATCATGTAAATTAAAAAAAACAAGAAGAAAGAAATTGTCATGGTCCTAGAATTAGAAGAATAATTTCACTATGAATTAATATTTTAATTGTTTGTTTAACTTATGTGTTTAAAAAAAATGATGAGTGGTAATCTAGTATAATTTGTATTGATGTTGATCTTTTTGTCTTATATTAGAATCCTACTGTAAAGGATAACTTTATTTTGTGTTCTTTTCTTGCATTGTGTGATTAATATAAAGCCTAATAATAATAATAATAAGTACAATAAAAAATAAACAAATAAAGCTATTATATTTTTTTTATATACTCCATCCATCTTCCTTTTCTTTTCTTGAGCGATGAACATTGAGGAAAGGGGAAGAATAAATTTCTAGAGGGTCTCCCTTATTGGGCTCTCACTCCCAACATTGAAGGTTGCTAGCTCTGCTCTTAATCCCTTCCTTTTTTTCGTTCTTCCTTGCTGATGGTGTGTATGTGGTTGTGTCCTTCAACATCAGTCTATTTCTCCTCTTTTTAGGTGGATTAGAACGTTGTTGTGTGTGGGTGTATGGAAAGTTCAAAATTTTCAGCTGATGTGACTTTGTGTGGTATGTTCAAAGATCCTCCTTTTCTGTTTTTAGATTGCTGTTGTTTTTTTTATGCAGTAGAGTGCTGCCTTTTTCCTCCCTGTTTGGTCATGTGCGTGGAGTGGGATATGTAATTGGTATTAGATTTGAGATCTAGCAAGTTTTGGTGATTAAATAAAGTCGAAATATTGTTGAATGTATGGAATTTTGGGGTTGTTATTTTAAGAGGAACATTTTTCTTTCTTATATCTTGCCAAATTAAATGCATACTAGGTGTTTGGTAAAAGGATTGAAAGGAGAATATAAAGTAAAATATTGGTATTGAATAGGATATTGAGACTTTGGTGAAACTACTTTGATGCTTAAGTGATATGTGGTTGCTAAGTGGTGAAGTATGATGTCTGTTTACAAGTTAAAGGTCACAGAATTTAATTTAGGCAAATTTGTTGTTTTCGAGGATACTTGAAGCTATATGGTTAGAAATATAAGATAATGAGATTAATTTATGACTATATTTTTATAAGGGTGAATGGGCAAAAATACCCATATTAATTTGTCAAAGTTGCATCATCTGGTACCATATTAAAATGTTGGGTGCAAAAGTATCTATGGGCAGTTGACCGTTCTAGCATTTTTGAACTATTTTATAAGCATTTTTGCACCCAACATTTTAATATGGTGCCAGATGCAATATTGACAAATTAATATGGTATTTTTGCCCCTCCATCATTTTTATAATGCACATGAGGTGTTTGTAAAATTGTGTAGAAGATAAATTTGGTTTAAACTAAGATTGTTTCATGTTTGTGAATTGGTTTGTAAAATTCATATGAATAATTGATTTGATACTTAAAAAGAGAAACTTTATAGGATTGGATTTAAGAACGATGGTAAATCGGTATAATTATGCTGGAAAGGAGTATTGTTATGAATTTCCAATGGTCAAGTATTCTCATACTAATATTTTGGGACATGCATAACGAGTTTATTGGAACATCAAAGAGGAAACCTATTGATTATTTATATGGGTGATGTTCAAATGTGAACTATAAAAAATATGAGATGGTTACAAGTTAAGTAGTAAAATAATTTTAAATTATTGATTAGATTCTTGAATTCTTCAAATTTAAATAGAAAGGTAATGACAATGATATCACCTTGGGTGTTAGGGGATTAAAGAGTAATATATGGGTGAAGTCGGTTAGGTAGGAGTAAGTTATACAATTGTGAATTGTGAATGCAGCAGGTGAGTGAATAGTTTCCCATTATAAATGTTATATATGACATTTTTATTACTTGTGATAATTTTATATTAGTTATCACATTCTAAGCATGATTTTATCAAGAAAAGTTTAATAGATTTGTATAGTTTCTTATTGTTATTATTTAGTTTTCTATTGGTCATAGTATAATTCATGACTATGCAATGAAACGAAAACAAAAGCTTTGAGATATCTTTTATATATTTTCTTGTTAAGATTATCTTGCATTTCATAATGTTTGAACGTAAATTTTATTTCTTGGGAAGGGTTTTGTCGACATATTGAATTTGAAGCAAAGTTTTGAGATATTGTTTGTTAAATTTCATGCTGGAGTATTCTGTTATGTCATATTTGATGAGTTATTATGATATTGAAAGCAATTTTCATTTCTTTGATAAAGTAGCCCCAATCATGCTTGAAAATGATTTTTAGAGGATGATGTGACACTATATTTACATGGTTTTATTGAGTGTATTCCAATAAATTGCACACTTTTACCCTCATTATGCATTGCACTTAGAGTTTTTGGGTTACATGAATTACGCATTGCATTTTTCTATTTTAGGGGTACAAAAGGTTAATTTCCTCTCCTTATTTGTAATTGCTTATTTGGTCTTTACAAATCTCTTTATTGTGACTTTCAGGCAATTGGAGAAGGACTTAAGACCTAAAGATTGAGCATGGATAGAGCCACCAAAT
>JBAGKO010000004.1:10353173-10368788 GCA_037177275.1 Acacia concinna | reverse complement strand
CGGCCGGTCCAGTTCGAGTTCACAAACCAGGATATAAACTAAGAGCCCGTTTGCTTCAACCCCATTGCATGCCTACAATTGTAATCATAATTACATTACATTAATAAGAGTGTTTGGTTGCTCTTTAGCATGGTAATGGAGTTTACCATGGTAATGTTGATTACTAAAAAAATGGTAATCCTCATTCATAGCTCCTCTATGAATCCCCATTATCATCTCATTGCATGGTTCTAAAAGTCTAATTTACTCTCTAACTTTATTTATCTTTGTTTTATGTTACTTGTCTTACTACGTCGCCACCGCCTCCACCTCTTCCTCCACCGCCACTGCCGCCTCCCCCTCCTCCACCAACGCCGCCGCCGCCACCTCCTCCTCCGCCACCACCGCCGCTGCCTCCTCCACCGTCGCCGCTACCCCCATCGTAGTTGGCCCCACCTCCTCTTCCACTATCACCGCCGCTGCCGCTTACCCCACTGTAGTTGGTCCAACCTCCTCCTCCTACACATCGCCGCCACCCCTATTGTTGTTAACCCCACCTCCTTCTCCTCCTCCACCATCGTCGCTGCCACCCCTACCGTTGTCCGCTCCTCCGCCGCCGCCTGCTCCTCCTCCACCACTGTCGTCGCTTGCTCCTCCTCCACTGCCATCGCCGCCAACTCCACCGGGCCCCCACCTCCTCCTCCTCCACTGTCACCGCCATCTGCTCCTTCTCCACCGCTATTGTCATCGCCACCTCCACCACGCCCCCACCTCCTCCTCTTCCACTGTCGCTGCCAGTTGCTCCTTCTCCACCGCCACCGCCTCCTCCACCATTATCATTATCGCTACCCTTGTACAATAACTATTAATTATTTTTCTATAAAGATTATATTAAGGGTAAAGTAGACTCTTTGTGATATATTAATTTTAAATAATTATTAAAAAAATAACTCATTGTACATTGCTTGAAAATCTAACCAAACACTTGTTATGTAATTAGTATTGCATCGCATTACCATTGCATTGCACTGCAGAGTGCAATGGGTTTGAACCAAATGGGCCCTAAAGATTAAGATTAAGGGAATAGAACGATAAATAATAGGAGGTGTCCTATGCCGAGGAAGGAGCTTCCCTAGTCTTCTAAAAGACGAGTAGGAGGAGCTTGTCCCATCTAAACAGTGTAGATTTACTTTTTTTATTTTTATTTTAAAATGAAAAGGTCATTTTTTTAAAAAATAATGTTAGTTAACATATTATCTTTATTTTAGTCCCTCTACTTATTAAAATTAATTTTTTTTGAAAAAATTAAAGTAAATAAATAAATATGGACTGTCTAGATCCCATTTAGACGGTACAATGGATGAGGTCCCCCTACTGGTCCAAAAGAAATAGGAAAACTAGTTCCTAGTGGTGAGAGCTTAGATGATTGATTTTATGTACAATCCCCTAGCTTAATATAAGACCTTATATATTGAGAATAAGAGGTAGTATTATTGAAGAGAAGGGTATTTTCACAATTTCACATACACAAATTAATTTTAGTTTCAATCTCAGGTTTTGTAGAATAATGTATATTGGTCCTTCAACAGAAAAAAGTAAAAAAAAAAAAAAAAAAACTTTGTCTTAGCTTAGACTATAGTTAATTTATGGACATTATTTTTCTATTTGTCAGAATTTGTTAACATTAGACTGATGTCATAACTATTGTGCCTTTTTTAATGAAACACATTTCTACAGCCAACTAATAAAATAATTATAATAATAATGGCCTTCCCCTTTTGATATGATATCTCCATTAATATAATGACCTAATTGCGGCATCGTCAACATGAATTGGTCTCCCATTTAAATTTAAATTTTTCGCCATCGATCTTTTCATCAACCAAAGCTGTTAAGTGGAGCCTACGATTAAAGTTGTCGATATATTTAATACATTATGTAATAAAAATTGCCTAAGTTACCCCCATTATATTAATTAATCCTGCTTGTTCAAAGGTAGTGCATGGCAACGATTCATTCATATCACAGGCTCGTAGCTTTTAGAGAAGATTAGAACAAAGGATTTAGAAGAAAAGATATTTATTAAGAAGGATCATAAAAATTATAATTATTTAGAATCATTAAATATTAAAATATCCCTAACAAAATTTCTATATTCCCTTCTGCATTCTCTCTTATATCCTATTTCTAATACTAATACAGATTTTCTCCCCCTCATTGCCCTTGCTGGGCTACAAAGACAGATTTCTAAATTCCACAAATTAAACAATTTTTTTCTCAATTTTGATTTTCACAACTTTCAAGAATTACCCATTTTTCTTCATTTTTTTTTCAAAATTATAAATTTTTATAAACCAAGAAATTTTATATAATTTATTTTATTTTAGAAAAACATTATAAGGGTTAACATTTTATTTAATTTTAATAAAATTAAAAAAAATAAATGACCTATTATAACCTAAAAAAATATTAGAGTTTAGCTTTTATTTTTATAAAAAGTGCTTAATTAATTTTTACTAAAAAAGATTTCAATTGATATCTACGTTAAAAATATAAATTATACAACTTCTTGATGATAGTTTGATTATATAAATATGAAAAATGGAGGGGAAATAAGGAGAAAAAAAGCAAATAGGATTGTATCACATTTGAATAATGAAAGGTTTTTCCGGCAAAAAAAAAAAAGAATAATGGAAGCTAGGTTTTAGTTTTAATTTTAATTATTTTTTAATTATCAATACAAGAGATAATGCATGAAGTTTTGTAAAGGGAAATTTAATTATTTTAAATTTATATTATAATATTTGTTCATTCTAAGTAATTACAGTTTCTATAATCCTTTACAATAAATATCATTTTCTTTAGGTCCTTTATTTTAATTGTCCCTACCTTTTAAATATATTCCTTTCAATAATCAACGACTTCAGGGGAAAAATTAAAAATAAAAGAAAAAAAAAGGTCCACACGCGTGAGTCTCATTGCTCTATATATTGTTGATTTGATCATCTTTCGCAATGGAAAATGAAAGAATTTAATAAATATCTTTTAGTCCCCATGGCCTCATAATTAAGAATGTAGTGCAAAAGAATATAACGTTGAAGGTGACCTTCAACTGTCGACTTATAACCGTATCAACTTCGATAACAATTTCGGGCATATTTAAATTAACATTTGTAAAAGTGATTTTTATTCTAATTGTTACAAACTGAAATTAGGCGATAAAAGTAAGTTTGTTTTGGGATATAATGACAATTAACATGTTCTATTGGCTCTAATCAATGCTCATGTATTTCAACTAAATCATAAAACCCATGAGTGAGCCACTAAGAATAAAATTCAATTAGTATAATGTGATTTATATTTACATAAATTTTTATAAAAAATCAGTTTTGTAGAAAGTTGTTTAAACTATAGAGTATATTGAAAAAAAAAATCAATTTTAAAAGGTTCAAATCAAAAGTTAAACCAAAGGAAAACTAAAACAAAACAAAATGTTGCTTCAACTTTAATTCTACTTCTAGCTAGAAGTAGAATTAAAGTTGAAGCAACATTTTGTTAGCTAGAAGTAATTTTTCTAAAAACAATCTCAAATATAATTTTGAGCTGAAATTGACTTTTTGAGTGTAGGAAGTCAGTTTAGGCGAGTCAATCTTGACGTCAAATATACACCATATTGTCCCTATTATCTGCTCTTTGATTTTCTTAGTTTTATTTTTGCCATCTTTATAGGATTAGCAAAGTTTATTTATATTTTTCTCTTTTTTAAAATTTCATGTAGCAGTAATTTACTATTTGTTGAAGACATGGGAGCCCCAACACAGTGAAAGCTAATTTTTACTTACGTACACAGCACATTGAAATGCCAAAAATGCCCTTTTTTAAATATTATTCCCTTCATCCTAAAATATAAAAAACATTTAACCGAATCTTTAGATTTAAAGTGGCAGTTAAGAATAATAGATATGTCAGAATTGTTATTCATTTTTACTAAAATACCTTTATTAATGAGAAGATATGGAATAAGAGAGAAAATACATTTATTAAAGTCTATCAATCTCTCTCCTCTACCCCTCCTTTCTCTTATCGTAAATGATAATTTTTATTATCAATATAAGTATTAATACATTGGTATTGAATAAGGGTAAAACTGGAAAAAAAGAATTAAAGTACAATACAGTTTTTAAATGTCTCTTATATTTTAAGACAGAATAATAGTAGTAGTTGTCTCTTATATTTTGAGACGGAGAGAATACTTTTGTAATAGATCCTATACACATTAAAATAATTAAAAAAAACTCAAGTAAAAAATTCAATATAATCCATTTAAATTATTTATTAACGGTCTACTGTGATAAACTCATCCTTGTAATGGGCAATGAAACTGGTTCTTTAACGAGGTTTTAAAATGAAAATAAAAACAAAAGTCACGTATAAACAAATTAACTATAGTTGAAGTGACTAACGGTGTGAATGAAATAGAGTAATCCCCAGGGGAATGACTATCCTAGTCTCTCATGAATGAGAAGGAGTAATCACTGAACAAAGTTATACATCTCACATCATAATCACTTGAACGGTTAACTTTAGATTTCTTGGTTTCATACCAATTACTGGCCAAATTTCAATCACCTGGACCATCTGCAATAAATGAAATTAAATTCCACAAGGAAATTAAAGAGAGCTGAGAGAGAAGGAATGGCATCTTGGTAATTATAGGCAACACAATGGCAAGTTTCAGGGATGGTTTTGTCATTTTATAATAGCTGGAACTTGGAAGGGAAGTGAATGGAGGATATGGGTTGGAATAAAGTCCCCTTTGATGGGAATACTTTATATTATAATATATATAAATGTCTACATATTTTTATTATCCTATTTGTCATAGCCCAAGGTCAATTATTTATTATTATTTTTTAAAAAAAAATTCTCAAGATAAGTTTAGTACCTTTTAATTTGCTTTGTGAGTAAGTAAATCATGATCTTCTATCTTTAACTCGCTTCTGGAGAATTAACAAGGGAATCAAAAAGAGAGATGTACGATGTTGCATATAGAAAGAATAATTTAGCCTTTGACTAAAAAACAAAATCAGAGGGGTCTAATATATATACATATAGTATTAAGAAAAAAATTGCAGGGACAATGATGAGAAAGGAGCACAACTGGGTGGAAGCTGCCTTTTTCCATTTGCACGCTGGGAAATGGAATGGTATTATTCCATCGCAGAAAACAAAACCCTTCAAAAAAAAAATCAAAATCCTATCGTATCTCTACTCTTCTTAACAGTAATAGGCTGCAAAATCAAAAACAAGTTCCGGGCTTTTAGCTTTTCCTTTTTTAAATATTTTTCAGGTCGAATTTGCCGGTGAATGATTATCATTTTCCGTATTCGGAGCCTATCCTGATGTTTCTCACCTCAGGTAGTGATCGTAAACCTTTCTACCCTATGATTTATTGACTATTTCATGTTCTAGTATGCTTTCTACTTTTATCCACACACACACACACATATACACGCGCGCGCATATACATACAAACAGTTTGCATTGAAGTTTATTTTACTGAGGGCCTTTGTAGTCTATGATTGACTTGGTGGGGGTGGGTTTATGTCTGGATTTGATGGGATTTGGAACGCCCTCTGATTCTTTCCCTTCGTTTAAATGTCTAAATCACATGGGGCACAGACTATTTGACTGATAGGACATAACTTTGGATCATTTGATCATCTTCTGGGTTTGCTGTCAACTACTGACCATTTTTTTTGGGTTATAAAATCCCCAACTGATTAAACTACTATATTATTATTCCTCTCCCAAACTAAGCTCTTTGGTTTTCCCTCCTTCTTGGAACTTTTACTCCACCTCCTCTCCTCCAAGAAAATTCTATCTTCTATATGCTTCCTTTTCTTTCTTTTCTCTCTCAGAGTTCGTGTCCTGACTCTCTCTCTCAGAGGCCTGTCGGTTCTGTTTTTCCTTTTGGGTTTTTGCTTGGTGGGAAAATTATTGCTGGCAATAAGTGGTCTTCATCGCTTGGTATTTTGTGCAGACCTTGTTTTACTGATTCTGCAACACTGAAGGGTTAGTGTTGTTGTAAGCCGGAGTTTTAGTTGACTGAATTATGCAAAGAAGTACATGATTCAGATTCAGTGAAAGGAACTGAGATAGCCATGAAGTTTATGAAACTGGGATCTCGTCCTGATACCTTCTACAATGCAGACGCAGTTAGGTGAGACTTTACCAGAAAATTTGGGAGTCTCTACTTAGATGTTTCTCTAAGAAATGAAAACAAGAGTCTCTTTCTCTTTGTATGCAGGTTAGTCTCTTCTGAAGTATCCAGTGACCTAATAATCCAAGTGAAAGGAAGTAGATATCTTCTTCACAAGGTGTGTTCCCTTAAAATTCTTGAACTTTGGATACAGTTGATGATAATCTCAGTTCTTCTTCATTCTTTTTTCTTGATACTTTAATGTATTTATCTCTGAAGTTGTTGCTGATGCTATTCAGTTTCCCCTACTGTCCAAATGCTTGCGGCTGCAAAGGTTATGCTCAGAATCTCCTGATACTTCTCCGCATCAAATAGTTCAACTCCCTGATTTTCCTGGTGGAGTAGAGGCATTTGAATTGTGTGCTAAGTTCTGCTATGGCATGACCATCACTTTAAGTGCCTATAACATTGTAGCCGCAAGATGTGCTGCAGAATACTTACAGATGACTGAGGATGTGGAGAAGGGAAACTTGAATTACAAGCTTGAGGTTTTCTTCAATTCTTGCATTCTTCATGGTTGGAAGGATTCAATTGTGTCTCTGCAGAGCACTAAGGCCCTGCCTTTGTGGTCAGAGGACTTAGCAATCACAAGCAGATGTATTGAATCAATTGCCTCAAAGGTCTTAAGTAATCCCTCCAAGGTGAGTTTGTCGCATAGTCATTCCCGAAGGGTCAGGGATGAAGTGTCTTGCAATGGAACCGAAATTCAGAGACTTAATAAATCAGCAAGCAAAGGTTGGTGGGCTGATGATTTAGCAGAATTGAGCATAGACCTTTTCTGGAGAACAATGATAGCAATTAAATCTGGTGGGAAGGTGCCTTCAAATCTTATAGGTGATGTCCTTAAAATTTACGCATCTAGATGGTTACCTAATGTCTCAAAGAATGGACATGTCAAGAAAAAACAAACAACTTCTAATTCTGATTCAGACTTAGCAAATGAAACCACTTCAAAGCATCGTCTGCTTTTGGAATCTCTAGTAAGTTTGCTTCCAGCAGAAAAAGTTGCTGTTTCTTGTAGTTTCCTTCTTAAACTCTTGAAGGTAGCCAACATTCTCAATGCTTCTTCCTCTTCAAAGATGGAATTAGCTAGACGGGTGGGGCTTCAGTTGGAGGAAGCCACAGTGAATGATCTTTTAATACCTTCAGTATCGAATAATGACGATGATACTGATACCTTGTATGATGTTGAGATGGTGATGACCATATTGGAACAGTTTATGTCACAAGGGCAGAGTCCGCCAACTAGCCCTCCAAGATCCAGGCTTGACTTTGAGAGAAGAAGGTCTCGTTCAGCAGAAAATATTGGCTTAGAATTTCAGGAGAGCAGGAGGTCTTCTTCAGCATCTCATAGCTCAAAACTTAAGGTAGCAAAGCTTGTGGATAGGTATCTTCAAGAGGTGGGAAGAGATGTGAATTTACCTTTGTCAAAGTTCATTACGCTTGCCGAAACAATACCAGGCTTTGCAAGGCATGATCATGATGATCTCTACAGAGCCATTGACATATATTTGAAGGTAAAGTATTAAAGAATTTTAAATGTCCTCCTACGTTTTCCATGTTACCACTGCAATTTGTTCTCCGGTTAAATGAATAATAGTGTAACTGAAACTGAGAAGAAAGATAGAGGTTGAGCATGTTCCGTTCTCACATTTTAGGATGTGGGGCACAATTAGTGGATAACCAACTCTCTTGACTTTAAATCTTGTCTTATTAAACATTTAGTGGCGGTTAGGTTTAGGCTGACCCACCAGAAATTTTGCATGAATAGCTCCCACCTTCTGAGCAATATAAGCTGTACTTTTTATTCAGGCGTTTGTGAATTCACTAAGCTAAAAACAAAGGGTGCAAAAAAATTTGTCAGTGAAAGTCGGTGTGGAGTTACATCATGTAACTACCAGAATGTCCAGTAGACGGGGAGAAAGAGAAAAGTGAAAACGTGTTCTTTAGTCCTTCACATTATTAATTTGTGTGTCTCCTACCCTCCCCTTTCCTTTCATCCATTGACCATTTATTTAAACACTAAAATCACACCTCAGAGTACTCTTCTATGATGTAACATGTCTGCAGGCTGTTATAGTTCAGTCAAATTAATGAAGTTTCTATTTTGTTTGACTTGTGATAGTTCAGTCAAATTAATGAAGTTTCTATTTTAATTTGTTTGACTTGTGATACTCAGGCTCATCCAGAACTCAACAAGAGCGAAAGGAAAAGACTGTGCCGAATCCTTGACTGCAAAAAACTGTCCATGGAAGCCTGCATGCATGCAGCCCAGAATGAGTTTCTTCCCTTAAGAGTGGTTGTCCAAGTTCTCTTCTTTGAGCAAGCTCGAGCTGCCGCGGCTGGTGGGAAAGTGAACGACTTGCCAAGCGACATCAAGGCACTTCTCACAGCACATGGCATTGATGACTCAGCCAAGCATAAAACACCCTTAAGCAATAATACAAGCGTACATGCTGAAGATCAATGGAGTGTTCCTGGCTTCAAGTCACCAAATCATAGGACTTCAACTCTCAGGATGAAGCTAGCTGAGGATGATAATGACTTAGAGGAACATGAAGGAATTGGAAGAACTTCTAAGTTTAAGGGTTTCTGTGCCCTTCCTACTCAACCCAGAAGAATACTAAGCAAGTTATGGTCCAACAATAAAAGCTCCCCTGAGAAGAAATGAGTGAGTTTTGTTAATTTTCAGTTTTAAAAATGGTTATTTTGGAGGGTAACATAGAACTCTGTTTAGAGGTATTAAGGAGTATATCTCAATGTGGATTGTTGATGTAGCTTATCACAATAAGAAACATGATTTTCTCCACTCCATAGAAAAATCACTCTCTGGTAAATCTCATGTGTAAAAAGGCCGTATAGGAAATTTTAGGTGTGAGGAATATAATGTGGGGTCCAGAGCTGTTGTTATTTGTCCACAAATCTGAAACACATGTCTCTGTTCATCCTTGGGTCCTGACTCCGTTGACAAATCTATTCTTGGTATCTCATGTGTCTGACATATATAGTGCAGTATTATATTTTTGCAAGTAATATCAGTTTTATATTTGGCTTATCTGTCTTGTATTATTTTTACACTGATTAACTAATCCTTTGTTGAAATGATATGGAATTGTGGACAAGATTTGAAAGTGGGTGTCACATAATTGGAAGTTATAGACACATTCATTTATTGTTATGATCTTTCTTGTTGACAGAGATTTGTCATGCTGTGAAGCAAATCTGCCTTTATTATTACTATTATTGTAACAAGGATGATGCCTCTATTATATAAATTATAAAGCCAGCCTAAAATAAGGAATAAAATCCATTATTGATGAGATATGATTCGTTAATAAGTATTATTGAACCCATGAGAACTTTAAAACTGATCTTGAGAGATTAATCATGGGATCTTTATAAGGGGGAAAATCCTGTGAAAAAAATGTCTTGACAAATTATTATGGTCTTGAAGCTTGAAGGTCACATATTGCTCAGAATTTTCTTTAATTTCTTGATTGAAATAAGATCCGTTTACAGTGGTCGCAACCTTTTTGTCAATAAATTATTAAATTCGGAAATTCCATGATTGTGGAATAAAATATTACTGCCTTCATTTTGGAGCTTTACCATTAGTTATATATGTTTAAAAAAATCAATGAAATATTAATAAAAAAGGATAAATGGAAACTCAAATGCCACACTAATAAAACATAAGAGTATATTAATGAAATAATAGTAGATTTTGCTGTATATTAAATTATTTAAAATAAAAGCTTTAGTAATATGAAAGGCATAACCATAATTTTAAATAATAATTGAATTACCCAAGGCCTTGTAGCCTAGTGGTATGGTATCTCCCAAGTGGGAGGTCACGGGTTCGATCCCGTCGTTGTAACCTCAGGCTATTAATGTCTGCCCCTTTAAATAAAAATAATAATAATTGAATTAATAGATAAAGCTGCTAATGTTGGTCAACTTCCAAGTTGGCCGATTGTGAGTATGAGTTATGCCTAGCTAGGTTGGAAAAGCCAAAGTTCTAATTTAGTATTTATCACAGTGATGAGCAACTATTTCTCATCACTGTGATGAGATCTAGACCATTCAGAGTTTAATATGAACTGTTTAGATTTAAAATTTTTAATTTATGATTTTTTAAATGATAAATTCATTTTTTATGAGAAGTGATAATTATGAGATTATCTTTATTTTTAATTTTGCATATAACAAAATAAAAATTTATTTTAAATAAAATTATTAAATTAAATTAAATTTGAACCGTCTATATTCAATCTAACGATAAAAACGAGTGATGATCACAATTTTAATCATCTTAATAATGAGCATTTTATATGCTTCCCTCGTTATAGACTAACAACCTGATATTTTGTTAACACAAGGGTGGATTATATTGACGGAGGGGCCTGCTCCCTTTTCATTTTTACAAAATCATATAATTAAGTTAGAGATAATTAATGACATATATATAAATATTATGTAAATTATCAAAACCTAAAACATTTACAAAAGACTGAAAGGACTTTAAACAGGAATATGGAATTTTGAAATTTATGTATTTTTACTAAAATGTCCCTCACACTCCTCTCTCTCTCTCTCCTCCCTTCCTCTTCCTCTTCATGAATTTATCACCGTCTTCAACCTCCTCCCGCTTTGCCACCCCTCTTCCCCCCCAAAAAAAAAATTTGATTAATCTCCTTCTTGCTATAGCAGCGGCAAATATGGAGGTATGATGAGGCTCAATCTTCTCTCTCCATTTCCTAATCTCCTAGAATAGTTCTCGACACCATCATCTAGATGTGCAGCTACTTTAATCTGGTAGTTTGGTTTGTCGTTATGGATGGGGATCGTGTTTAGATTATGATTTAGTATGATGCTTCATTATTGGCCATATAGGCGCTACTTTTCTCATTGTGCTAATAGAATCGGTTTCTTACTTGGACTTGTGAACTGTGTTTTCCTTCTCGACTGAATCGTTCATAGCTCTGGGAGGAGGAATATTTCATTTATGGAGATCAAATTTATTCCTGTCAAAATTGTTATTGCCATTGACTTAAAGTCTTTAAAGGATTGACAACTCCTGTATTGGTGTTAACCAAATGGGAAAAGAAATGTGAAATTCAATTCAAGTTTGTTGACATTTGAGGAGATCAAATTGTCAATATCTATACTCAAATTGCTGAATGAATATAGTATTGACCAAATGAGTACAGTTGTTGACTAAAAGAGTAATAATTTTTGCTTAATAAGTAGTGATTTTGACAAAATGAATAATAATTTTCATCAAATAAATATATACATTGACTAAATGAGTAAAGTTATTGACTAAAAAGAGTAATGGTAAGTTTTGATAAAGGAGTAACAGTTTTGACTAAATATCTAAAAGTCACGTATGTTCAACATTTAAGGAGCTAAAGTTTAACCGTTGACATATTATGTAATGAGAATGACAACTTTAACATTGACAAGAAACCTAAATATTTATGACAACAACTAAAATACATATAGTCAAATGACAAGTAAACGTTAAGATTCCATATACACCTAATGATTTCCCGTCATTCATACCATAGAACATATTATTTGCCCTAAATGTTACTTACAATAAGGTTCACTATGAACAACACTTGTAATGAGAATGGCAAGTTCACTAAGGACATTGACAAGAAACTAGATTTGTTATGACGGCAACTACAATGCATATAGTCAGTATGTTTTCTTCTTGGCTGTTGGGTGTTATCACTATATAGTAGAGAGTAGAGGTGGGAATTGGGTCAGCCCGCCAGGCTAACGGGTTGGCGGGTTAAACGGGCCAACCAATTTAACCCGTTTATAAACGAGCTGGCTTTTTGCCAGCCCAAACCCGTTTAGGCCGCCTATTTTTTTTCATTTTTTAATTTTTTTATATTTGTAATTATTTTTTATTTCTAGTTTGTTTTCCTTTTACCCACTCATATCACGCTCAATTTCTTTTATACATTTGTATTGTGTAACCATTTTTCATTTTCACTTTTATTTTTTTTACCACTCATAGCACAAAAATATGTAAATTGCTCTATTTTAAATTTAATAATAGTAGATTAAATAAATATAATATGAAAATAATAATGTCACATAAAAAGTATGAGAAAGTTGTTAAACACAACATTAAAGATAAAAGGATAAAAATATTTAACTAAAATAAGTGAGTTTAAATTGAAAAGAAAAAAATTAAAACGGGCCAGCCCGCCTTAACCCGCCGGGCTAATCGGGCTTGCTTTTGGCCAGCCCGAACCAGTTTATTAAACGGGTTGGGCTTGCGCCGTTTTACCGGCTCTAGTAGAGAGTGACGCTAGTGACTGGAGCTTGGGGGGGTGGGGGAGGCTAAAGAAGTCTTGAATAGAGGCTTTCCACTGTTTATGACCAATTGTTCTGAAGCTTTCCATTGCATAAATTTTTTTTAGATATCTTTTCCATTGCATAATTTGGTGTCTCCATATGCCTCTATAGTATAACCAGAGGCTTTATGGAAAAAACAAAAAGAAAAAAAGAAAAGAAAAGCGGGGTTGATGAATAATAATTTAGGTCTTTTCTACTGACCCTTGACCCATCAAAACTGATTTTTCAAACCCTATAAATTAAACTCAATTTAAAGTCAAAAAGTTAGTTGGCATGGAGTAAATAACCTTTTTGACTAAAAGTCAAGTTAACGGCAAAATAAGGTTTTTTGTTGCTTCATGTTACGTTGTATTTACCTTTAATTACTAGCGTTTAATGCTGTTTAAAAATTTTGACCTACCCAAATTTATCTCTAATACTTAGAAAAGATTGTTAGGACGTCAGGATATGACACCAACAAATCATTTGCAGATCAATTCGAAAGCTCCATATTTAAATTTAGAATTAAAACTTGAAATTCTGAAGTGAGAGACAAGTTCTCTGTGTCATAGAGTCACTTGGATTTTTATTCTTGCTCATGAAGCAGAGCCAACCAGAGGCTCACAAATCTTCACATCCAATTCAAATCGACTGGCTAAGTTATTTCACATAACACACACAGCAATCATACTTATCAACATCAGAAAACACAACAAATCACTAATGACTTAAACAATAGATAAGAGAACCTATATATTACAGATATCAATGGACCTGATGATCCTTGGTGATATCAACCACCGTGGACGACGGCTGATCTGGGAGGGTAGAAGCAGAAGCTGACTCAATACTCTTAGTCCTGTGGAGGCTGGTGGTGGTCCGGTGAAGGCGACACCGGAACGAACCAGCGTGCGTGGTGGGAGAACAAAGACAACTAGTCTTGCTCATACTGGTCTGCCTAGTGAGCCCACCACCATGACCATGAACATGAACATGAACAAAACCTTGTAGCTCAGAGCCAATTTCACTCCCACATGGCACTTCAACTTCCATTTCCTTGCTTGTTGTGTTGTTGGGTGTCTTGTCACTTTCCATTGGCCTTTCCTTTCTTGTTTTCTTCCTTCTTCAGGATCAATGAGATTGGCAAATGGTGGCAAAGTCCTTCTTTTAACCTCATCAATATGGGTCTGGAATAAAAGATAGAGAAACGTTAATGGGGTTTATAAAAATCTCTGCTTTTTTCTGTTGGTAGTCACGGGTTTTGACATCTGTGAGGATCAAACTCCATTAAAGGTACTCTCAACTACATTTTAGGTATGACTTTTTTGTGAACAGAGTTCGACCACTGGTTTATGAATCATGTAGACAAAAGAGCTTATTTGCTATCAACTTTTACTTTTTTTTAAAAAAAAATTATTTTGGTTTTGTTTTGTGGAGTTAGCATTGAGTCAATGATGGGTATGAGTTATCGGTGAAATGAAATAAAAATTATTGCTTTAGGGACCCCATTACTTTAAGGCCATATTGTGATGGCGCACGTTTTAGGGTGGCTGTCTATTCGTTTAGCTTCTTGTACTTGTCATTTAGCCAGGATTCAGTTGTGTGTCCATTAGATAAGTTTTGAGATCAAAGTATTCATATGCTAAGAGAATTGACGAGTAGAATTATTGGCCTATTTTTTTCACCTTCAAAGGGTACCAATGTAAAAACTGGTAAAATTTTTGAGTAAAAAGATTTGTATAGTTTTAAGTTTACATTAAGTTTCAGTAAAGTCCTTAAATTTATAAAGTGAATTATGGGGGTGCCCAATGGTGATGGATTTCAAAAAAGCATGGGACTACGAAGTAAAGGACTTAATCATAAGAAGCGCGCGATTCTATAGACGCTATTTAGTTTATTCAGACTGAGGCCTGTGCAACAAATTCAATAAGGTAGGAAAATAATCTTGGGGATTAAGAATATGATGAAGAGAAGCTAGCAAGTCGAATTCCAAAAATTAAACAAGGGCGCACTATGTTACAAACTTTTAATAAGATGTGGATCTAAATATTTTAATTACAAAGGCTCTATCAAAGATTTTGAATTATATCTAAGTTACTTAAGCTTAGTTTTTGTATTAGTTTTTTCTTTCTGTTCCTTTGTATCTAAAAGATGTTAAGGTCAAGAGAGTGAAACAACATTTTATACACTTAAGGGATTAGATTAAAACTTAATGTAAATTTAGATAACGAAAACTATACTTTATATATATATATATATTTAAAATTGTTATAGCATATCGTTAATTCAGAATAATCAAGGCCGCTGTCCTCTTCCTGTCAGTTTTATGTTTGGTTTTGGAAGGCTTTTTATTATGCATTGATAGATTGTGAAAATTCTTAGGTTTTTAAACCTAGACCAAACCAGCTGGTTCGGCCTAGGAACCACAGAAACAATAGTTAAACCGGTCCAGTTCGATGAACTGATCGTTATTTTTTTAAAAAAAAATAATTCTTTTTTTACTTTTTTCTTTAGAATGTTGTATAAATAAACCTAAAACTTTCACTTACTCATCAATTTGGTCCTAGTTTAGCTCCAGTTTTATCCACTAGCTTTTTTTTTTTTGTAATCATAAGAGGGCTAGAGCCCGATAAGAAGATTACACAAGTTGGGGAACCAATCCCAGAACATCATTTTCGCTCAACACCCATAGATTAAGCAGGAAACTATCAAAAAATGAGGAAAGACCTAAGATACCTCTCTTGGCAAGCGCATCTGCAACTGCGTTATGGTCTCTAGTGATACTAGAAACTATCAAATTCCAATTGCAGCCCATCATTTCTATAATTTGTAGGAAGACTAAGGATCTTGTTGCTTGATTCTTATCGTCAAGAATCATGTCCACCACATTTTTTGCATCAGACTCCACAAAGATATTTTTGAAGCCAAATTCCCAAGCTAATCTGAGTCCCTTCAGTATAGCCCATTCTTCAGCCTCTTATGGACTACATTGGCCAATGGAATGTGATAAACCTACAATC
>JBAGKO010000004.1:10321141-10331719 GCA_037177275.1 Acacia concinna | reverse complement strand
AAAAAAGAGGGAATTCGGGAATGAAGCAAGATTATTTACTACAGGCACTGTTTCAATATTTTTGTTAGCCAACATTTTAATTTTGAATTAAGCAAATAGATTGGTTCAAAAAAAAATATAGACTCATTTGTTGTTAAAAATGGGTTACAATACTTTAAGGAAAAAAAAAAAAAGAAGCCTAAATAACTTCAGGAAATTCTCGATCCCATCCTAAGAATTTCTCGTCCCGTCGGGACAGGAAATTTTTGGGATCGGGCTCGGGATCGAGATTGAAAATCAATCCCAAACCTTTTTCGGGATCGGGAGTAGGACTTCCCGATCTCGCCCTGTCCTGAGCACACCCCTATATATGTCAATGTGTAATGTTGATTCAAATTCTGCTTCCTATATATGACGATGGTTCAAATAACTGTAATATATAAATGTCATATATAATTATTATGTAGCAGTGTATCTAATATAATATACCTGCCTTTTATAGTGGTTTTGCATGATCTTGAAATTCTACATAAATAATTAATAAAAAATATGCACATAGATAGCAATGGTATTAAGTTTATGCATAGATTTAATATTTGAATTAAGATATGGTGTTAGATGTTTATATAATCTATATTATTTTGATAAAATTCCCATATAATGTTCTTAGGCAACCAGGAAAATGTCTTTTATATTTGATACTCTTCCAAATCCCAACAGTTGCCGTTCTTTTCTTATTATTTGTGGTTCTTTAAACATAACTTCTCACTCTTGATCGTCTTCCCGTCTTAGATACTCAAACTTAAATGCGAGTGAGAAGGGATAAAATTTGAAGATATCCAGGTTAGGATTTTTCTTGTACACCCTTATGTCCAATATATACTCCATCCGGTTATAATTATAAGACCTCATTGACTTTTTTAGAAGAATTAAGTATATTAATTAAATTAATTAATTGTTATAATATGATCTAATATTCCAAAATTACCCTCTAGTCCTAAGAACCATAAATAGATAAGGGAGTATTGATAGAGGTAATTTAAAAAAAAAAATTGGTTAAATATAGGAGACAATGTGGATATGGTTCTTATATTTAGGATCAAATCAAATTCTAATTAGGCCTTATAATTAAGAATGGAGGGAGTAATATATTTAGATATTTGATTTTGATTCTAAATATAAGACATATTTTTTATATTTGTCAACTTTATTCTAATTTATCTCTATTGATGCTTTCTTAACAATAATCAAGGAGGAGGGGGAAGAAGGGAATTGAGGAAGAAGACTTAAATGTTTTAAAAAACACCCACACACACGTATTTATATATAGCATTAACTAACTTAAATAATTGCATTTATCTAATTAAATTAAGTAAATGTGTTTTATATTGAGCATTAAGGAGAGTTATTTTTATGGCAGAAATACAGTGTATTACTTTCTAACATAAATAGATACGATACTTCAAAATCAAATTTTATATATCTATCAGACTTTAGATAAAATTTATGTAGGTGGGGGAAAAATATTTAGATATGGAATTGAGACTGACGACACAAATATGTTAAATTAATTTATAACAATGCAAACCATTTCATAAAAGCGTTTGTAGTCCAACGGTTAGGATAATTGCCTTCCAAGCAATAGACCCGGGTTCGACTCCCGGCAAACGCAATCATTTTCTGACTTTTTTATTCCCTTTTTAAGTTAATTTGTCGCGCTTGAAGAAATCAATAAGATAATTGATTAATGAGAACGAAAAATTCCATGATTATGTTAATAATGGCAAAATCCCGGTAAACCTGCTCTTTCTCTCATTGTGGTGTGCACTAGTCTTGAATACAATTGACTAATCACAGTCGACTTTAAACCTTAAAGGGCAATATGACTAATCAATGCAAGTGGAAAGACAATTGGCTGCTAGCAATTTAATTATACTGAAGAATAGTTTTTTTTTTTTTTGTAACATATTTACACATTTGGAAATGTTAAGGGCCCATTTGTTTTATGTTTCCTGTGTTTTATTTGCAAAGTAGTGTTAAAAAATTGTTTTTGAAAATAAGTTTTGAAAAAAAAATTGTTAAGTCAATTGTTTTCCAAGAAAAAAAAAATTTGTTTTTGAAGTGGTGTTGTGATAGTTGTTGCCATGTGTGATGCAGCGGTGGTTGACACGAATGATATGGTGTATAGTGGATAAGTAGTGGCCTCCAAAAATAAAAAATAAAAAATAAATACTAAAAAAATTGTTTGCTATTTAAGTTTTGAAAAACAGTTTTTTGTTTTTTTAAAAAAAAACTTATTGAAGACAGTTTTCTAAATAAGTTTTGTTTTGTGTGTTTTTTTAAATGGAGTCACGTAGGATGACACATAGGTGTAGTATGATGAAAGATGTAGGGTATGTTTGCCTCAATAGATGGGAGGGGGGAGTTTGAGAAGAATTTTATTTTACCTTATTTAGATAGATAAAAAGGGAGGGGGCGGAGAGATTTTAATAATGTAAAAAAAAAAAGTAATCAACAATATAAGAATATAATCAATATAAAATAAAATAGATGTTAGTCAATATAAAAGTTTTTAAAGGTAACATATAAAGGATAATTAATATTTGTCATGTAATAAAAAATTTTACCAACAACTTTCTAAATTTGTGTATTAATTTATTTTTCTTATTAAAAATATGCGTAGAGCAGTAAAAAATTACAATACAGTATGATATTAATAATGTATAATACAAATCTAAAAAGTAAACAATCTAAACATATTAAAAATAGTAAAAATCATGTGTGTATTAATTTATAGAAGCCAAAATATAACATTTTCCCTCCAAATTCTCCTAATTTTGAAGGGGAAGGAGGAAAAATCTTAGAAAATTTTTCCTTTCCTTCTAAAATTTTTGTTATTTAAATAAGGAGAGGAGACTCAAATCCCCTAATTTCCTTCCTCTCCCCTTATACCAAACAGACTCTTAGGGGTGATAGTACATGACTATTTGTATATATAATTCAGTTTATATTTTAAAAAAAATGGAATCAAGCGGCCACTATATTTGTACAGTTGCGCTGGCTATTAGCTTCGAATCTAGGTTCATCATGTTAATGCTCCATTCTCCGTGGTCTATGCATGTTGCTAAGCATACGAAAATCTATTTTTTAATTTTTTTTTTCTCATTCTATTGGTTTGTCATTTTCAACTTTTATTTGCATTGGTTATAGGTTTTTTTTTGTTTTCTTTTTTTTTTGGCCAGACATTGGGTGTATGTTTAGAATTTTGAACTATTGCTTCAGTGCTTGTCTTTCATATTTGCTGGTGCATAAATATTGGGAAGAGATATAAATCTCCTTTGAGCTGCATGATTATTGATTAAGGCCTTTGATTAGAGGGGAAATCTTTCTTCTGCTTTTTTTGTCTATTCCTCTTCTATATATATATATATATATATATTTGTGATTCTTCTGGAATTAGCTACATCACCATATGAACCGTATGCATTGTATGAAATTTAAAAATAACTCACACTACTACATTAATGTTTTAAATATGGTTTTTTTATAAATTAAATACACACACCCTAATGTTAATCGATTGATAATTATTCATCAGGCGCCTCATGGCAAGCCATCAAGGAAAACAGAAAACAGACTAACTTGCAACACAGATCATTTCTTTCCTTTTTTTTTTTTTTTGAGAATTGCAATTTAATCCAAATGTAAGAACTTTACGATAAAACAGTACCGTAAAATCGCGTATTTACAAATAAGTCCTAAAGTTGTCCATACTTAACATAGAGTTACTAATAACAACTCCATGGTATAAATATTGAATTGTTATTAACAATTATATGTTAGGTATTTTACAAGACTTCTTTACAAATACATGATTTCAAACAGAACTTATTTGCAAATACGCGATTTTTGCGTGAGACTTGTTTGTAAATGCGCGATTTCGTAGAACCATTTTGTCGTAAATTTCCTTCATTTGGACCAAATTGCAATCCTCCCTTCTTCTTTTTTGGGCAAAAGAAAGTGTATTCTATTGATTCATAACATATTCACAAGGAGTTATAACATGTCAAAACTTGAGACTATACCAAGTTCCAGAGAACAGGAGCTCTCTGGGTCACACCATCACAAAAACATATGACACATGTACAAACATAGTTTTAAAAAAAAAAAAACAGCTGGTCAGTTAAATCCAGAAATATCAATAGGATAATAGGATTTTGCTACAGGAAGATCAAGCTCACCATGACATAACCCATGTTAATATCACAGTTGCTGATCCAACCAAGGGTCTCTTGGGGCTTTTCTGGGGGCAAGATATCCTGCAACACTTTCAGAAACCCCAGAAACAACATTCAACAGTGAGGTCCCCCAAGCCACCCACCCACCCTGTGCTTGCTGTTGCTGTTTCTTTGTTTCAGCCATGGCTTTCTGTTCATCTTCTGTGAGGATCTCGAGCCTCCTCTTGGCCATGAAGTCCTTCACAGCCTCAGCCCCTTGTCTCACCACCTCGGGTGGCGGTATTGCGATTGGATTCTCATCCAGGTTGAGCTTTGTCAATTTTTCAAGCCTGCCAAATGTGTATGGAAGAGCTCGGATCTGGTTGTTGCTGAGGTCGAGCTCCCTGAGGTTAATTAGATCACTGATGGTTTCAGGAAGCTCCGTCAGGTCATTGAAATTACTGCTAATGTTTAGGTATTCAAGGTTTGTTAGTCTTCCAATTGCTTGTGGGAGGGCACAGAGCTCATTGAAATGAGCATCAAGGTATCTAAGGGACTTCATTTCACCAATAGATGATGGAAGAAGCCGAATCTTGTTCAGATGGATTGAGAGCCTCTCGAGATTGGTAAGTCCATAGCCCATGTTCATTGGCAGACATATTAGGTTGTTAAAGCCAGAGTCCAGTTCAACAAGTGACCTACATTTACATGTAAAAGCTTAAGTCTGACAGAAGCAGAATCAACAAATCTAACATAAATTTACATAAAACTTTGTGTATTAGTTATCATGTTCCAATTTAGAACCTAATTGTAAATAAGTAGAAAAAACACTCCAGTTTCAATCGTGTAGAAATAGCACAAGCAGGGATACTATTAATCATAGTTATCAAATTGTGATATGTATCACGAAGCAGAAACTATATTTCTAAGTTGTGGATGGTAAAATTTATTGAATTGTAAGAATCAATAACAGACAAAATATAGCTTGAAATATAAAGTATGATGTGTGAGTGAATGTGTATCTGCACACAGAATACTCAAGATAGTAAGTCCAACCCAATAGTTAATTCTTTAAATAATCTAAAAATATAATTTCTACAAAAGCCAACAACTCTTAGCACGTCTCACTAACTCATTGCTTTCTAACCTTCTCTCCCATAGAATCATGTGATTCTGCCATACTGATCAAAAAGTGTGATTCAACTTTCAAGACCAATTCAAGGCTGCTTATGAATGAGTCAATGTCTCAATTATACATATTAGTTTTAACTCGTAATGAAGTGAGAACTGCACCATTTAGACTACAATGCAGCAAAACTAGTTAGAATGAAAGGTTAGCATGGAACAGTTGCAAACATACCTGCAATTAGCAATAGATTCAGGAAGTGCATTTAGCTTGTTGCCAGACACATTGAGGACCCTAAGATTGAGCAGCAATCCAATTGAACCTGGTAGTGATTCTAAGAAATTCGATGAAATATCAAGCTCTTCAAGTTTTTGTAAACCCCCCAATGAGTCAGGGATCATCTGTTAAGACATGAAAACCGAAAACAACAAAAAAAATTTGCGTTTGCTTCCCACCCACTATTCCATCCCTTAGATAGACAGATAACTAAGAAATCCAAGTATTCTGGAATAAAGAAAGCAAATGGCTTTCATCTTAGTAGATTATGGTACATATACAAATACCATTGACTAATTCAATTTAATGTTATATGTCCAAAACAGGAAAAGTTGAATTGGTTTGACTAAAACATCAGTATATGATCACCAATTTTCGATTTCCAACTACTGCAGTAAATCGCAACTCCAATAATATTTATTTAACATTAAAACCTTCTACATCATAAATGACTCGTAGTGCCTCGTTCTATGGCATCAAAAATAAATATGCACTGGCACAGGAAAAACAAGAAAATACTTGCAACAAAGAAAATTGTCATCAGTAATAGTTTGAGGAAATTGTCAATCATCAGAGGAGAAAAGAAACTTCGTACAAAAGAGAAGCATTTGGAACAGGTATGTTTGAAATGAAAATAATGGAAGGGAAAGGAAAGGGCTTGAATCCAACATTTTCCCCTTTGAATTAGTTTGAGCAGATGAAAAGGGGAGAGAAGGGGAAAAAACATGTATGTTACATTAAGCAATACTCCTCTAGTACTTAATATAAGATCTATTTATCTAGGGAGATTAAAGAAACTAAGAGTCCGTTTGGCTGTGACTTATGAAAAGTAACTTATTTGGCTTATATGGCTTTTGATAAGTAACTTATTAGAAGTCAATTGTATTTGGATTGGAGGCAAAAAAAGTGATTTATTAGGAGTAGAAGAAGTTACTTGTGTTTGGATTGGGAGTAAAAAAAGTGATTTATGAAAGAGAGATAAAGTAACTTTTTTGAGAAGTCACTTTTTTTTACTTATCAAAAAAAATAACTTATTGACATAAGTTACTTTTTTTTATAAGCCTATACCAAACAGCCAAATGTGATAAACTCCTTTTTTTCCCAGCCAACACCCATGACCGCCCGTTGCAAACAGGCCCTAAATAAATTACTTAGTTCTAACATGTATGACATGAGTTCTTTAAATACTTTTATACAACATTAGATTATATATCAATTTATAATTTAGACAAATTAGTTCAGAGGAAAATGACAAAATCTCCTATATGTAGGACCAAAATTCACCTCCTAAGTACAAGAAAATCTCAAATTTGAAATAAAAATCCCTTCCCCTTCATTCCGCTCAATCATAACATCACTCTGGTTCTACATAATTGCAATACCTCAATCAATTTGAAAGCACATAAACGTAATATACAGTGTCATGAAATTCAATTTTCATTTTTTCTCCCTCTTTAAGTAGATCAGGTCATGCAAGAGTGATCGAACGTACTTGCCTTCAAACATTCAACTGCATGCTCTTAACTATAAGTCTAGAACACACAGAGTCCCTTCTCACAGATTTCTCACTCCTAGCAGATGTCATTTCTATTGGCGAATCATTGACTTCTTTCAATTCCTTTATTAATTCGTTAGTTATCGCTTATGTTTATGACTTCATGTAGTAAAAACTTAGCATAGAAAATAAATAGAAACGAGAAAGACTCCATAACAAAAAAAATTTCATTTCCCAATTTTAAAACAAGACCAGAAATCAGAAAACAAGCTTTAATTGATTTCAGGAGCGAGAGAAGAAAGACGCAAAATCTACTCACCTTCAGCTGATTGCTAGACAAATTAAGCATGACCAGCCCTCGAATCTTGCCAAAGGCCTCAGGAATGAGCCTTAGCTGCCGCCCAGAAAGCTCAAGCCTCACTATTTCCTGTGTCTCCGCTTTCCTCAAAATTTCAACAACTTCTTCACTCACCTCCTCGCTCCCTTTATCCGATTCTTCTGCCACCACCGACCCATAAACCCTAATCAACCTCTCTTCCGCACCCCTCAACTGTTTCGCATACTCCTCGTGCATGTCCTCCAACCTTACCATCGCCTCATAAATCTGCATCTCCTTCTCATCAGCATCTTTCTGCTCCTCTGTTTCTTCAAGCTTGGAGCGAATCTCCGATATCTTGAGCCGAGCAAAAGCAACCGCAGAAGGGTCAGGACGAGGACCTAGGGTTCGGAGAAGAAACAGAGTCTGCGTGATTTGGAGCTCAGGGATGACTTGAGTCAATGCCACCAAGACTTTGGGGTGGGACAAGTGAGAGAAGTGAGTCAGAAGAGTTCGGTGTAGCTCCGTAGGAAGAGGATAATAGGCGTGTGGATCCAAGTGGTGTAAGACATAGAAGAGGATGGGGAAATCATTGGGGTTGGGATCCATTTCAACACAGGAGGAAAAAAAAAAAACCCAGAAAGGCAAAGAAGATAAAATAGCGGAAAAGAATGGGAGAGAAGTTGGTGGAAATTGATAAGATAAGGAAGATGATGGAGATGGAAGATTCGAGAAAGGAGAATTACTGGGCGCGCGATACCACAGCTGCACTGGAAACAACCAAATGCCGATTATTCTAGCACGAGGGATTGATAGTTCGGTGGATGAATTGAGTCAAGGATTAGACTATTTATATTTTTGATACGATGATGGATTGGAGTTAGATTAGACGTTATGAATAACAAAGACAAAGGATTCTTCCAAAGCCACTTCTCTTGATTTTAAAATTTTAAATATGATATTATAAAATTTGTGGATAAAAATATATTTATTTATCATATTTTTTTATTAAAATTATCCATATTAATTTAACTTAAATAAAAAATGCCTTCATGCGGTGTCTACGAGAAATTCAAATCCGAATTGAGATTCTGACGATAAGATTCAAATTGAGAAATCAGAGAAAAAATGCCAAAAAGAACATGGGAAAAGAAACGAGAGGGCGATGACCATTGTATAAAAAGGGAATCCAGTAAAGCCAGAATCCCCGCCAAAGCAAAATCCAAAAACCAGCTCCCACCCAGCAAACCCACCAGTGTTTAAAAGCAACGCAAATGGGGATACTTGAGAAAGAGGAGAAGAAAACACTTAAACAGAGAGGAGGGAGAAAAACGAGGAAAAAGAAGGACAATGGTGTAGAAAACGAGAAGGAAAAAAATAATCGGGTGTTGAAGGACGTTGAGAATGAATAAAAGTTGTGGGGGCCATGGGTATTGGGAATAGCATACAAGTAGAGAGAGAGAGAGAGAGGAGACAGATGAAAGTAAGGGTATAATAGTCTTTTTTTATTTTATAATTAATTAAAAATTTAAATTAATTTAATCAGTATCCCCTATTATTACTATGTGCAAACGTTATTTTAAATTTCAATCAATGTCTTAATCCCATTACTAATCTCAATCCCTATCACTGTCTCAATCCCTCAAAATTCATTACATCGTACCAAACAGAGCCTAAAGGTCTATTTGGTTGGAGTGGGGTGGAGGGGAGGGAAAATGAGCAAACCCTTGTTTTGTATGAATTTTTTTTTGGGGGCAAAAAAATGAGAAATTTGCAGTTAGGTCCTAATTAGTAGGCTTTATTATACTTAGGTTCCACAAAATCACCTAATTGTGATGATATCCTAAGAGACTGATTGCACCATATTTTTACATGTTATTTCATAGTTAATATGAGAATTTTATCATGTTAATTAAGCCAAAAATACATTATTTGTGATAATTTTGGGGTGATGGGTAAATACATTAAAAGTATGAAAAAAGAGATAAAATTGTCCAACTTTGTTAATTATGTATGCAAATGATTTTTATTGGACTTTTGAATTCTACCCATTAAATAATTTTACATTATAGGTATATAAAAAAAAAGAAAAGAAAAGAAGAAGGGAAAAAGAAATTGTATTTCAATTCCTTAGTCAAAACCAAGGAATTAGTTCATTGGCTGGTCAAAAGGAGAAGGCGAGCTACAGCTGGACGAGCGAAAATCACGAACTGTGGGATCATGAGCTGCAGGTTTTGTGGAAAATAAAGAGGCAACTATACTATTAGAAAAAAAAAAAGGAGGAGAGTCTTGTTCTGGAGAGAGCTGTGGGAGAGCTGGGTCTGGAGAAGGGAGTTGCAGGCCGAGAGAGAGGGTCTGGTTCGAGAGGAGCAGTGAGCGAGGGCCTGCGAGCTTCACTAGGTCTAATTGCAGAGAGTGGAATTCTGGTTCGAGAGCTTGAGTTGCAGACTCCACCACCGCTAGTCACCACCATCTGCAACTCGTGAACCACCATCTACAACTACCATCATTCATCGTGATCCTCACCTTCTTCTTTTGTTTTTTCAGAACCACTGTGAAACAATGTAGCAGCCGTGAGAATCACTGTCAGGTTTTCCCTTCACTGCAGACCACTCTCACCCTTCACTGTCATATCCACTCTCCTTCATCACTGTCGACTCCCTTCTATTCTTTGCCTTTGTGATTTTCAATTGCCTTTTCTCTCTCCTGCGTTGAACCAATAGACCAATATTTCTCCATTTTCCTTTGACTCCAACTGCACCAATAGAACCTTTTTGACCCATTCTCTCTCCAGATTTCTTTTTCCCATATGCAATTATTATTTTATTATTATAATATTGTGGCTGAAATTGGGATCATGAGTAGCTAAATTCTTCTGAGTTTTGGTGGCAAAGAAAGTGGCTCAAGCTTTAATGGACTACAAAAGGGGAGTTCATTATTTTCTACTTATTTCATTTCATGTATTCTGAATTTTGATTTATTTATTTTTTATCTAGATACATGTTTATGAGACTGGTTGAATTATTTTGTTAAATTTTATTACAGTGCACTTAGATTTAATATTGATTTATTTCCTTTGAATTAATGATATCATGCATTCTATGTGATTACTAGTGTGTGTGATGGATTTAATTTAAATTGAGTGTCGCGATTGTGCTCTCATTAAGAG
>JBAGKO010000004.1:10303999-10321041 GCA_037177275.1 Acacia concinna | reverse complement strand
TGTGGTTGAGCTTGCATGTTTGAAATGTGATGCGTTACTCCTTCTATATGTGCCATGGCTATGTGTTGAAGTTGAGTAGCTAGATAAAATGTGCATGCTCCTAGTGTGATAGGATGCCAGTGTCACATAGGTGCACAACGTAGTGCCAGTGCCATAGAGGTGCATGAACAATGCTTGTGTAGAGAGAAGCATAAGAGAAAGAGAGACATCATACATGTAGCATGGCATACATTGCATTATACTGTTATGGTTATGTACAATATTGCTACTAAGGTTTCCCAAGAGGTAAAGGCCAAGAGAAGATAAGAGTTAGAGGTTGTTGAGTGCATCTTGTGTAATTGCTAGAATGGAAATTGGCAAGCAGAGATATTTATGTGTATGACATGTATGCCATAATGTAGATGACATGCCATGATGTTTGTTAATGAATGATATTTGTATTCATGGCATGTACGCTATGAGAGAAAGAGATTTGAGAAGTAAATGGCATGGCATTGCACTCATGGTCACTTGATGCATGATTTTTGGCCTAAAGGGTTAAAACTCTGGGTTAGCTATATTTAAGTAAATGAATGAGTTTGACTATAAGCCTTTGCATGCTAATAGAGGGTATTTTTAGCTGCAAATGGAGTGGTAGACCATGTCATTTGGAGTTTTATGAAGAAAGTTATGCCTTCCGGTAGTGAAGCCAAAAGCCAAGGAAAAATGGAAAATGATTAAATGAATAGTGCAAGAGTGACCATATGAACAATACATGTTTGAGAGGCTGCCCATGCTAGATGCCATGCAATCATGAGATGGGATTATTTTTCCTTTAAAGAGGAAGAAAAGAGCTTTCTAAGTAATTTGGAACCACCGCATTTCAATTTTTCTAGAATTAGTGATGATTTTTCAAAGTTGATAAAAAAAAAGGGGTGGATGAATAGTATGGCGAATTTTCAACCCATGTTTTCCCAACTTAAAGTCATAACTAGTGGTTCCAATGACCATAATATGGTAAGGTAAATGGCCTAAAAAGGGGATGCTACATGAAATGAGTGAGACAAGCTTGACCTTGATGAAGTTAGAGACTTATTGGAGTATCTCTTTGACAAATTTTGGACTGGTTTGTAAATATTTGAGAACCCCTCGGTGAGGGTCTGAAATGTAAACAAGTATGTATTATTAGGATTTATGCTATTTTTATATGCATGTGGTCTCTATATTCATTTCTTTGGTAAATGGCAAAAATGTGAAAGAGGTTTGACATTCTTGGTATCAAAGAGTCAAGCAGTTTTAGCACTGAATAGAATACTGATACTGCCTTAGGTATCCGATACTTGGAAGTATCGGTATAGTTGTTGGACTTGATAGGGGTTATATGAGCCCTCAGGGGGCCATTTGAGGTGGAAACTCTGATTTATTCCCTTAGTATAGAGTAACTGGTCAAAGTAGAATTGGTTTCAAACGATCATATTCTAATACCCTAATACTCTGATATCAGGGCGGTGCCTAGTAACAAAGTCCCGAACATAAATAAAATGGTTTGTCAGGATTAAGACAATCTTAGAGAATAGGTATCAGAAGGTAGGTGGAAGTTGGTACCCATGTTTTAGGGTGGTACCACTGTAATTGACCCCTGGAAAGTTGTAGGCTAGGAAAAAATTGGTGGTAAGGACATGGTGTATAGGTGTTTATAAATGGTATACTCCTAAGAATATTTTAACATTGTAGTATGTGTTTGATGTACATTGCTTTTATAATATCTGTTTATAAAATGTTTTATGACATGACAAAAATGGCAAGACTATGTTGTGGATGGAGAGGAGTACCTAATATTCTTGTTCTTGACTTTTAGTTAGACCTAATACAACAAGTACTGGGCATGTTGACCTAATATCAGGAAACCATGAACTAGATCAGAGAAGAGCTACGTGAAATGTAGCAAAGGTAAGATCGGTTAGAGAACCAAGTGTGAGAGTAGGACGAGCTAGAAATACATGAGGAATAACCACTTGAGCCTCAACCTAAACCTGAGGGTGAGGAATGTCAAATATGGGTTGACCGATTTGGTAAGCATCAACCCCTTGCTTTTAGAGGAAAGTTTGATCCACAACAGGCCGAGGACTAGATGGCTCAATTAGAAAAGATCTTTAATCCTTTGCTGTGCCCTAATGAGGTGAAGGTTCTACTGGCCATCTATAATCTTGAGGGTGATGTAGACCACTAATGGAAAACACTGAATTGATTTTGAGGGGAAGGAACATTCCTATTACTTGGGAGCTGTTCTAGGAGAAATGCTATGAAAAATACTTTCCTCATTCAGTCTAGCAAGAAAAGGAGAAGGAGTTTTTAAACATTCAGCAAAGCAAAAGGAGAGTTTTGATGAATATTGAAAGAGCCTTGTTGTGTGGCTATCAAATAAAACTAAGCTAAATGCACTATAGGGAAACTAACCTAGGTCAATCTCTACGTGGAGCCTATATTTAATTCCTAAGTAATCTAGTGTAAATAACAAATTAACAAGGAGTATTGGATGTAGGTTTCATTTAGCTAATTAAACTAAAATAACTACTTGTTTATAAATTTTCCAATGTATAATATGAAGATGTGAGCGTGTGTAAATGAAAAAAATGAATGCCTAGGTGAATGATTCCACTAACCTTCCTTGTCCACTTTTAATATTGAGTTCTTACCTTGACTAAACACAAGGACTAGCAAGGAACCTTACTAATCAATACTCCTAACTTCTCAATTTAATCGAAACCTTGACTTAATTGATCAATTAGAAATATCTTGAAATGCTTAGCTCATGTTAGTTTCATAAGAGATCCTCTCTACCTTCAATTAATTCTTAGAAACCTAGGAACAATTGATTTCAAGAGAATAGAGGAAAAGCAATTGAATAACAAATAAAGTGCTATAGTCCAATTACAATCCAAGAGTACAAATGTAACACAAGTATCATCATCCAAACTACAATCAAACGATTACAATTCTCATCTAAGTACACAAATCATAAATTCTTAGAGTCCAGAATTACAATTTGTATATAGAATGAGTGGAAGATGAAATCAAGAACAAGAACTCCCCTTAGTAGCTCAAGACTCTGGTTAGCTTCATCTTCACCATTGGACAAGAGAATCAGCCACTCATGCTCTGGAATTCAGCATCCATCGATCTCAGAGATATGCGATAGCTGCAGAATCAGAAGGAGACATAGAGCATGGATGGAGAAACGATGGAAGTGATCGGTAGAAATGGATGGAGAATATGAGATTGCGTGCCTCTGGTTCTCCACCGCTGGGTCTGGAATTTTCCAGAGAGAAAAGTGCCGAATGAAAACTGAACTGGATCGGAGGGAATATGAGAGTTGAAAGAATGAATAAACTCCCTCTGTATGTGAATTTCCAGCTGGGTCTGGAATTAGATCTAAGGGCATGTTTGGGTGTTGCAATTTCATGGACAATCCAAAGGTAGATATTGAATTGCTTCCAAACAAGGCCCTTCATTAAACTCCAATTTGCTATGTCATCACCTACAAATAAGATGCAACTAGGTAATATCATATATTCACAATTAAAGAATAATGGAAATAAAAATTGTTATTTAAAATAATACAATTTGACCAATTAAATTCCCAAAATACCCTTGCACTTAAATCTCACATTAAGATTTAATTATGCCCAAAATAAACAATTAAATCCCACAAAAACCTAAGATTAATCATAGAAAGATATGTAAATATTTGACTCTATCAACTTCCAATACCATATCTAAGGATTTGAATATTGATTTACTCATTATATTTAGCAAGTTCTTCTTTCTTCAAATCTCTTCTCTTTTTTCTTATAGTTATTCTCCATAATTTATCTCAAAGAGAACTTCTTTCTTTTCATGATTTCTCCTAAGTTAATATCTTCATTCTTGAATATTGACTGCACTCTATCTTGAAATCTTCTTCCTTTTATTTCCAATCTTTTCTTATCTTCCTCTTGATTATCTTCCAAACCTCAACTTAATATCATCTTCTTTAGCTTGACTAATCTACAAGATATTTAACATTTAAAGTAGTAGTTAGTCAATACTATAAACACATAACGTAAACTTCTTGCTCTTAACATGAGACATTTATATTTGACATCATCAAAACTAGTTATATATCCAACACAATAAAGTCTGCTAATTGGGATCTAGCTGCAATTCTCAATCAAAATTTGCTTCTCTGACTCTTTCCCTCCCCTTATTTTGCTCCCCTCTTAATTGGGGGTTTTTGGGAGGGGAGCCAAATATCCCTTCATCCCCTTCCCCTTCCTCTTCCCCTTCCATCCCCTCCTTCTAAACAAAATAGTCCCTAATTATTCCCGTTACTATGTGCCAAGCGAATCAACTAAATGCCTAATTATGCACCATCAATAATTTATTTAAATAAATAAGGCTTATTATATTTAAAAAATTATGATTAATACCTTCTACAATTTATAAACTTGAAAAAGGCTGTTATCATTTGAAAAACCCAAAAATAGTCTAAAAGGTGTCAGCTGAGTTTTGGAAGTTATAATACAAATACAAAAATGCCATTGTCGACTGTCAGGGAAAAAGACGAAATGGTACTATGCTGATTGACAACTAACAACATATGGCAGAGAAAAACGTACTAGTGGTGATGCTATTAGGGGAGATTAAAATTTGTTGGTAATTATGGTACTAGAATAGTCAAACACATTACTAGTTTTGTCAATCGCGAAACACTATGATATATATATATATATAATAATTATGTTAATAGAATTATTAGTGTTGATAATTCCATTATGAGTAGAGCTAATACCATTACGATTTTGATTAATACCAATGGTTACTAATCACTTTAGCAATTGACTTTATGATATATATATATGTGTGTGTGTGTGTGTGGCTTTTTTTTCACAAGTGACTTTAACAATTGTAATTACGTTTGGATTTGTGTTTATGCTTATAGAGTTCATTTATCCTATTTAGATTTTTTTTTCAAAACCTCAATTTATAATGATTTCTCTCTAGCGACGCATTTAACGTAGTTACTTATGCTATTGGAAAATCACTATTACATATCAACCTATTGCCATAAGAAATTGTCTCACCTACCATCTGTTTCTTGCTCCTAAATTTCACAAATATTTCTCAACTAAAACTTCCAAATGTTTTAAAATCCATACATCTACATTCCATTAAATTATTTTAAAGAATAAAAAATATAAATTGAAAAAATATGTAAATATTCATGTAATTTATTAAATCATATTTAATGATAATTATAACATATTGAATTATCTTTCTCATTAAATATAATCATGAAAATGTAAATGGCTTTATTAAAGAAATAAATTTTTTTCATAGTATTAAAAAATAGACTTGATTACAAAATTTGGTGCAATAATAGGAAAAATAATTAGCTGTCATATTTATCAATTTATTTTTTTTTATTTTGATATTAAATTTCATAATAATTATGCCTTTTAAAATATACTCGTATATGTATAATTTTACTTTCATTTGAATATGCACCTTGTCATGAAGTTTTATCCTATTTTTATCTTTTGTTGAATATAACTTTATAAAATTCATGCCCCTTTTTTGTAATTATATATTTATAGGTGCTTTTAATAAATAAAATCCAAACATAATTACAATTGTTAAAGTCACTTATAAAAAAAGATAATCATATATATATATATATATATCATAAAGTTCATTGTTAAAGTGACCAATAATAATTGGTATTAACCAAAACCATAATAGTATTTGCTGTAATCATTATTAAATTATCAACATTAGTAATTTTATTCACATAATTGCCATATATATATATATATAAATATATATATTTCGCGATTAACAAAACTAATAATTGATTTGACTATTTCAGTATCACAATTACCAACACATTTTAACCTCCTTTGACAGCATCACTACGAATATGTTTTGCTCTCTCATCAGTTGTCAATTATCATTTTGTCAGGCACAATACCGTTTCATCTTTTTCCCTGAAAGCCTACAGGGACATTTTGGTCTTTGTATTATAATTTTTAAAATCTAGATTTCACCTTTTAGACCATTCTGAGTGTTACAAATGATAACAGTTTTTTTTTTTTTGTTTATAAATTTCAGATGATATCTATTTATCTGAAATTTTCTCTATTATATTTCTTAAATGTTAGCTGGAGAAAAATATTTCATAAATGTAAGCGGGTAATAAATTATGAAATTGTGGGAATTACACACACCTATGACAAGTTAATTTTATGGCACCAAAAAGAAAAAAACAAAACAACAAGACAAGCCAATTTTGAGTTGCCACCTATATATATACTACTTTAATTTTATATACAGGCCATTTTCAACATTTGCCACATTGATCAAAGATAACCTTAAATTTCATTAACTTTATTATAAAATTTAATTTTTTTTAACTTTATTGCTATTTAATATGCTTCCTCTGGTCCTAATTATTAGGATCAGTTGACTTTTTCTTTAAAGATCTTAAGAAAACTAATTACATTACTTAAGCATATCATAAGTTGTATTTTATTATATTATATATTAGTTCATAAGTTAAACAATATGATTTGAAGAAAAAGGATAAATTTTAATTTATTAAGGCAATGTAATTAGCTTTCTTAAATTTTTTTTAAAAAAGTCAATTGAACCTTATAATTAGGATCAAAAGGAGTATATAATACCAAATGAAAATAAAGTCGACATACTAATAAGTGAAAGGTAAAATTGTACATTCATATCAAAACTTTAAAGAGGTACTTTATAAAAAAAAATATTCTCTCTCTACCTTATATATATATCACCATATGAACACACTTATATGTGGACATCCCACAAACAATATACTCATAGTAGTTAAACATTTTATATTTACATCATTTAAATCAATTTTTAACAATTCAAATCTTATTGTAGTGATATTTATTAAAGTGATGAGTATGAGGAAATATCAGTTGTAACAATTGGATAATCATCCAAGGATTTTGTCATACTTATTATGTTTATCCAGCGATATTTGATTATATATATACTCACTCTCATCTTAAATATAAAAGCCAGTTAAGTTTGTTTTTTTTATTGTAGTTAACTTTTTTTAGAGTTTAATATTTAAATAAATTACATTAAATTATTTATATTTATTATTTTCTTTTATACTAGTTTGTTTAATTTATAAAATAATATATAATCTAATAATTCAAAACTTTCGGAGTACGTTATAATTAAATAACTTTTTAGCTTCTTTCTTTTTTTTTTTTGGGGACAAAAACCTTCAACTAGCTCTTATAGGTAACAAATAGTGTTATTCATCTTCATGTGAAACATCATCTTTTATTCTTGTTTCGTTCTTTTGGACAAAATGCGAAGAACACAGCGGTAATATTCTAACAAAATAGGCAAAAGGGGGAAAAAAGGGAGAATGTTTGAATCATTTGCTTCCAAAACGTAATTTAAAGCATAAATCACAATAACATTGTTCATGACAATTTTTTCCAAATTCTTTTCTGTTTTGCTTTAAGAAACCAAAACACCAAAAATGGATAGAAAATTATGTTTTTTCTTTTTTGGGTGGGGGATAGATGTCGAAATTTTGATGTGAAATCCTTAGCTTTGAGAAACTGGTATTGAAAATCCTTTTACAATTGAATATTATTTTTAAAGCTCCAACATAGAGCATTAAAAATTAAAATTAAATCCGTTTAAAAATAAAGTAAAATTTATAATTGAAAGTTTTCCACGAGAATTTTTTTTTTTAAAAAAAAAAACCTGCCCAAAATTGGCAACCTACATTTGCCCTCAGGAGAGCCCCAGTTATCTTGTCACAAAGTCCGAAGTCAGTTCCGGGCTTTGGGCAACAACCGACAAATCTGCTTCTATCCGGCTCACCAAATCCATTAAAGCCCACACAACAAAAATTGCCCATTTTAATATTTAAAATTTTTTATGAGTTATAAAAATATTAAAGAAGTAGGGTTATAAAGTTTTAATAAAGAGAAGATGTAAAATAAAAGAGTATGAAAAATTAAGTAAAAACTTTCAACTCCATTGCTTTATTTTTGTTTAAACTTTAATTCATAAAATTTTGCATCCCCATTTGTATTATGCTTGATTGAAGATGAACACGGGCTATGCATGATGCCTTTCAATAATGAAACATTAAGAATTAAGAACTCATGTTGTTAAGAAAACAAAAGAATTAAGAAGTTTTTATTATGGTTGAACTCATCGTATATTGACTGAAATATGTAGATTACAGAACAGCAATTAATCATCTAAAACACGTGTATCATTTCATATACTAATAAAAAGTGAAACAGGATCATGCGATTAAGGTTAAGAAACAAAGAACCTTAACAACTCCAATTCCATAAAATATGCTACTACCTCTTGTTTTGTCTCCATGAATCGTAGTGCCTTATAGTATTGTACATTTAAAATAATAATGAAATAAAAAAATAATAACTTGACTCTTCCAGTATATAGCTTAACAAATCAATTACGTGCAAGGCAATAACAACTTTTTGCGGCTAACACCAAGGCCACAGCATTAATCCTTTCTTATTAATGGGACAATTTATTCTTATCTTCTATTGGGTGAAGAGGACAATGCATTGAGCCCTTTTTAATTGCGGCTGAAATATCAAGTATTTTAATTTATTCATTTGCGAAATTATAGAGCTAACATCATTTATGGACTTGAACACTATTCTTTGTATTTTCATATCAAGTTCCCTAATCAAAATAATAATTAAGATAAAATATATATTCCATCCTGCCCTTAATAAAATGCTAGTTGACTTCTTAAAAAAATTTAAAAAGTTAAATTAATTAATTAATTATAGGATACATAGTGCATCATTTAATTATATATTACTAGTTTATAAGTCAAACAAATTAATTTAGAATAAAAAAAATGAATACAAATTATTTTAAAGTAATTTATCTAGCTTCCCTAATCTTTTTAAAAAAGTCAACTATATATTACCCCCTTCATCCCAAATTATAAGAGACAGTTATCACTTTCCTCTGTCCTAAAATATAAAAGACATTTGAAGAATATCGTGTTTTGCTTCCTTTTTTTTCCAGTCTTACCCTTATTTAATATCAATATATTAATGTTTGTATTGACCATAAAATTATCATTCCCCATGAGAGAAAAGAGGGGGTAGGGGAAGAGAGAGTTGTGAACTTTAATAAAAATATTCTCTCTCTTATTTTATTTCTCCTCATTAATAAGGGTATTTTACTAAAAAAAGAGAAAAATTATGATATATTTATTATTTTTAACCATTACTTCCAATCAAAAGATTCAGTTAAACATCTCTTATAATTGGGGACGGAGGGAATATCACTCTGATCCCTATTATAAATCTATTTAATTGATTCTCACATACCGAGGAGAATTAGGACCTGTTTGGTTGGAGGGGAAGAAAAATGAGCCTTTCCCCTCATTGGTTTGAAATTTTGGAGGGGAAAAAAGCAAAAATGAACCCATTTTTTCCCTCCTCTCCCCTTATTTTGGCTTCATTCAAATTGAGTTTTTTTTAAGGGAAGCCATATTTTATGATAAATTTATCATTTTCTATTTTATAATATTGCAGCTTTACCTCATGTCAAAAAAATAATAAAAGAAACTCATTTTTTAATTTAACCACACAAATGATCTAAAATATATAATTTATATATGTAAAAAATAAAATATAAAAATAAGAGTAAATTAATTATTGTTTTCCCTCCCATCCCCTCTTAAACCAAACAAACTATCATTAAATATAACTCCCCTTCTTTCCTTTTATATCAAATCAAATAAGGTAATCTCTTACTCTATCCCTCCATCCCCTCCCTTTGAACCAAACAGACCCTTAGTTAAGTCAATAATTAATGGCTAAATTTTTTTTTTCAACTTTTTCTTCTCTCTCTTTTTTTAATTAAGGGAAAATTAAAATAATGTCATTTAACACTTTAAAACTGGATTTATATTAAAGACCAATTTTTTTTTATAAAAATAACTTATAATAAAAAATAGAATGGTATATTAAAATTCGGAAGTATTCTATTTAAAAAATAATCACTCGGGTGTGTATCATATTATCATAAAATCCTATATATTTCTCATGTCTCGATTGAAAATTTGATGATATAATATATAATAATTCAATATGAAACTTTTTCCCCATTTTCATTATATTTTTCATACAATGTTTCGTGCAGCACTTTTTATCCTCCAATATTTTGTGTGTTACATTATCTTTAGTTTGCAACCATATTTTGTTTTTAATGCCTATACGGCATAAAATATTATTATGGACATCCCAATCATCTTTCCTCTAGGCCAGTAGGCCACCGTCCGAGGTCCATTTCAACCTTATCTCTACACTAATAAATAAAATAATTGATGGGTGGATCGACTAGTTTGTTCAAAAAATTTCAGTTTCAGTATTTTCAATCCGATCCTAAAATTTTAATCTCAAGAATTTTTCGGTCATGGTTAGGACTGGGACCAATATCACCCTTCGAAATCCCAGGATAATCCTGGTCCTGATTTTTATTTTTAATTTTTTTTAAAAAAAATTATCTTATAAATTAAAATTATCCTTTTATTTGTATGTTCTTACCCCTATTAATTAAATTATCTTTTCAAAATATGTGTATAACATCTTTAGTTAGAATTAAACAACATATATTACGATACTAAGCTTAGCTATATACAGTATAAAGATAATAATGAAGATAAAAATGATAATGATAATAATACACATAATTTCTAAACTCAAGATCAATTTATGTACTTATTATAATATTATTAGTTGTTAAATGATTATTTTTAATAATAAAGTATATTAAAAAAATTAATAATTTTTTTTTAAAAAAAGAAAAACCTCCTAGTCCCGATCCCGGGTATTGGGATTTTTCTGGGACCGGGATTGACTTCCCTATCCCGATCCTAACCCGGGACTGGGCATAACAAATCCCTACCCCGGACGTGAACATCCCTACCTTTAGCTAAGGTTAGTTTGAGTTAGCTTCATCTCCATATTATCATGAATGAGAAGTTGAGATGAGGGCTACTAAATCATAGCAACTAGCTCTGTTTATAATCAAGCTCAATGTAAAAGCTTGAGGGTTGTTTTTTGGGTTAACTCCCTCTTTTCAAATCATTTGACATTATGTTTGGATGGAAGAAAAAAGTGTGAGAGAAAAAAAAAGAGAATTATTGGAAGGAAAACTTTAAAAGAGTTAAAAAATATTTTTGAGAGTTTTGTCTCTTAAATTTCCTTCATCCCTATTTTTTTTTCCATCCGAATAAATTGAAATTATGAAAGAGCTAGACATATTCCATTCAATGTTTGGCGTTATTTTTTTTTTTTAAAAAAAAAACCTGCATCTAAATACTTTATGGATATGGCCAAACTGAAGCCCCAGCAGATGCAATGGCTTTGAATAAGACATTGCCATACATGGAGGAATATAACTAAAAAAGATCACATATGGTGGGGGCAAGAGGAATAAACCTAAACTCATTTCCCATATGTAATAGTAGATCATTAATTGACTTCCAGATTTTTTTAAGGTCCTCATACTAGTGCTTTAAAATTGGAATTAGGTGCGATATTAGTCACCCTTTCAGTAACATTGTGGATGAAGCCCGATAATTTCCTTTTTTTTTGGTAGAGATTGGCAATTTGTATCCAGCCATCTCTCTGGGACGAACATTTCTGCTGATTTTTTTGGCTAAACTGGCTCCTAGTCTAGTAAAAAACTTTTGTATCTTTTATTAAGAACCACCTCTAAATCAAGAGGCCGTGGTTGATGAAGAAGGATAGTAGTAGGCCATGTACTAAAAATCGGATCGGACCGACCGGTTTGACTGAAAACCGGCCAATGGTTCAATCAATAAAATAACCATTGACCAATTCGACTTGGTCAATGACTGGTCCGACCAAGAAAATCGGCCGATCCGGTTTTATAAAAAATAAAAAAAAAGAATATTTTTTATTTATTTATGAAACTGAACGAGAATTCACGGGAACAAAACATTTTTCTTTAAGTATCTCTCCCTTTTTCAAAAGCATCGGGAGTGCTGCCCCTACAACCTCCTCAAGGGGCGCTGCCTCTTGACTCCGCCCGATAACCGGCTAGCGGGACCGCCGTAACTAACTCTGCGTAGCGTGTTACACTACTTAAACTTAATAATTCACATAAAATAGTGATTTATCAACCTATCGCTTGGGTATTTAGTAATAACATCTAAATTATAATATTTTAATATAATCGATTCAACCCTAGTCCGACTCAGTTCAAACCTTTGAACCTGAACCCATACCGTAACCAATTTTTTAGCCGGTCCGATTATTTTTACCTTGACTAGTAGGTGACATTCTTTTTTGTCCTGGTTACCTCTTTAATTGAGGTATAGTTCTCAGATTTCATTTCCAAAAAAAAAAAAACAAATAGTCCGGTTACTCGGGGTGTGTGAAACGTCTCAAATCTTTCCAAAACTTGGACAGCTAAGGGAATCTTCGATCTTCCCCCGTTGAACATCAAGGAGGAGGGGTCCTTTTTTCTTTTTTTTGCTTCCCCCACAGGTCATAATGTCCCTCTCCGTTTGGAAGACGCCACAAAACCCTATCTTCAAGCTAAATTTTTATATATTCAAGCTTTTTTTTTTTTAATTTATGTTGCTATTTCTATCTTCTTCTTTTTAAGTTTTCCTTTTTGTCCTGGTATCCTGTTGTGAACAAGTTATCGTGGCAAACTTCAATGCGCCAGCTGTGCTCAGATAGTCTATTAGGATCAGTTCACACCTTTCACTTATGCATGTTCTACATCATTCCATTAGAAGAGAGCCTCAAGTGAATTATGGTCCCCAATTCCATCAGATTCCTAACAGCATCCTCATTTGATGTATAGTAGTTTAATTGAATCTGCTTCCAAGTCCAAACCTGGAACTCAAACAACAATAACTCAGCTGTATAAATTCATAGAATAAAACAACAAAACAAATACTCCTTCCGTTTTTTAAGACATATTCTCTATAATAGTAGTAGTCCTAAATGTAAGAAGCCAATCCTATTTGTCTGAAATTTTGAATTAATCTTCACATTTTGAACCGAGTGATTATAACAGTCATTCCTTGTAAAAAGGATTGGAGCAACTCTATAATAACAAAACAGATGCTTACTAGTCCTCAGAGAATCTGAATACCGCCTGACCTTGTGAAGTAAACAAGGGGAAAAAAGACAACAGTTGCTTCTTATATATGACCAGTTAATTGTGTTTAGATTTTCAATCAATGGAAGGTATGATTTATTTTTAGTAAAAATCGAATGAATCAGATAAAATGATACAGCCAGATCTCTGCAAACAGTATAACAAAGATTAATCGTTAAATAAGACAAATGCCAACAGAATTGTAGTCTCAGAACTTACAGTCGCACATCTTTTCAAATGCAATCTCGTATAACCAGAATTACTTGCTGTAGCTTCCTGATTGAGCCGCCTCATTCAAATTATTCAACCTGCAAACACAAATCATCAAGCAATTAATCAAATTGGGGAAGAAATTACAATTACCCTGACGACAGAAGAGAAGCTAAAAGAATTACAGAATAACGAATAGCAGAAGACCAACAGTTGAAAAGAAGGAGGAATAATAACAGACAGGAACGAGACACTGAAGGGGTGATCGGAGGTAAGGAATGGTTTCCTTAAGGAATTTTCAGAAGGAAGATCAACCGGAAGCAATAGAGCAAAGGAGGAACGAAACGAACTCACCATCACAAAATTGAAACCAACAGTGTCATAGGACTGAAATTAATTTAATGGCCAAGGATCACAAGTTAGAAGAGGGCAAGACGTCTCAACGATTTACAGTCCCTTTTACATCATAGATCCCGACTTGTTCTTAATATGTCTTAATTATAATTATAATATTTTAAGCTCATTTTTTCTTCTTTCTTCTTCTTTTAGGGTTCTAAACAGTTCCCATCACATCCAGAGTTCAGATCGCTTTGGCTCTAATGCCAGTGGTTCCCGCTGTGAATGACGCAAACGTGGCCGGCGTTTCCCTGCGTCGGGTAAGCATGGTAAGGAAGAGGAATATTCCTCCCAGCAGATTTTCTCACGTCATACGCCATCGGCGCCGACATCTGATTCACACATCGATTGACGACCGGCGTCACCAACACCGAATACCTCGGGCTGCAGCCACCACAAGTAGAACATCCACAACTACCAGCAGTAGAATTGTGAGGTGACGACGACGACGACGCAGACGCAGATGAAGATGATGATGATTTTGACATGGACGACGAGGACGGAATAGAAGATTTTTTCTGGAACGATTTCTGCGGCGAAATGAACGCTCTGATCTTTAAAGCTGACGGGGGCGCAACAAGATCATATTCCTCCAGCAGATTCGCCAGATCCTCGTCAGAGCTGATGGAAACCAAAGCATCGAGATCTTCCGTAGGCAATTGACAGCGAAGTGTCACAGATTCTGAGCCACAGAGCTCTCCGAACTTCACCAACAGCTCTGTATTACACAATGGAACAACAACGGCAACAAGAAGATTTAAAGTTCACTCTCAATATTGCTCCAAACAGATCAATCCATTTCATATAGCTCTCGATTCAATCAGAAACGCCCTTGATCCCGAAAGAAAAGACGTAACTATAAGAAAGAGCAACGAAATACAAGAAAGCTAACCGGAAAAAGGAATAGAGCGGTCGACGGAGAGGACACGTGTATGGCCACCGATATAACGGAGCTTGCCGTCGGGATAGCGGGGAAGGATTTTGCCGCCGTAGCTACAGAGGAATTTGAGCGTGGATCTAGGATGTTGGGAGGGTCCAACCATACTGGGGTCCAGGTTTAGATTTGAGAATCGGAAGACGACGAAGACGAAAGAGGAGGAAGAAAAGAGGCTAAGAAGACCGAAGGGTTGCTTCTTCAAGCCTAAGATTGGTAACATTTGTCCCTTATTTATAGAGTTTTTCCCACCTTTAATTTGTTATCGATTCACTCTTTAAATATATGCAAAAAAAAAAAACATATATATTTTATTTTTAACTCACCTTTTGCTTTGGGTTTGGTATGAATTCTTTGAAGTCCACAGTAGGGTAAAGCATTTTCAGAATAATATCCCAGAATATCTCCTTTCTTATTGCTTCTCGCTAATTCAGCTATAGTTCTCAACTTTCGCATCATTGCTACTTTAACAAGCAACAATAATAGAGATCCATTGTTTTTTTTTTCATTTCTGGGTAGAAAAGAAATTAAAACAATACACACACACACTTCCTCCCAACCGCTTGATTGAATTTTTTTTAGAGAAATTAAAGGAGTAAAATTAGCCACTTAACCATATTATATGTTATATTTTATTATATTATATATTAGTTTATACGTCAAATAAAATAGTTTGAAGGAAAACGATAAATTTTAATACTTTAAAGTAATTTGCTCCATTCGGTTCTAATTATAAGGGTCCGTTAACTTTTTTTGAGAATTTTAAAATAATCCTAAGAAAACTAATTATACCACTTAATCACATCTTATTACATTATATATCAGTTCATAAGTCAAACATCATAATTTGAAGAAAAAAGATAAATTTTAATGTCTTAAAATAATGTAATTAACATTCTTAAGATTTTTTTAAGATTCTTCAAAAAAGCCAACGGGCCCTTATAATTAGGATCAGAGATAATAATTATCTTTCTTAGAATTCTTCAAAAAAATTAACTAAACCTTATAATTAATATTGAAAACAGTATTATATCATTATTATTGCATTAATTAGTTATATTCTATATTTTATCCTAACACACTTGACACCATGTCCCATATTCAATCCTTTAAAAAATGTGGTCCATTTTGTGGCCATAAATCCCTTATTTAAACTGTTCTTCTTATTTTTTATTTCATCAAAAGTTTTTTTAAGACTTTTTTTAAGTTGTGTTGTAAATAGATACAAAAAAATTTTTATATACTTACCTCATAAAACTTTAAAATTATTTTTAAAAGTTAATTCAAAAGACACTTTGACTTGTTTTTTTCTCCATTGTTCATTCCTCTTTATATGAACGAGAGCAGCGTTTACCATGTCAACCTTATTTAAATCTTTCATGTAAATATAAATATAGATTTATTCCCTAATTGTATTGTTGTTCTATTAATCTTAAAAAAAACCTTAAATTATTTGTGACACAAATAATGTGATTTGTATATATTTTAGTTTGCTTTAATCTTAGCAAGTCAGACTAGTATTTTCCTATTTTAGCCACTTTTTTTTTTTTAAAAAAAATAGCAACTTCCTATTACTTATGGGTAGTTATGAACACATAGTTAAGTTGAAATAGTCTAAACCACATTAGGCTCATAGACTAATAGTCTGTTTGGAAAGCCAATAGAAGAGGAAAATCAGATGATATGCTCTTAAAACATTCGTTTTCTATTGAGATGTCTTATTTATACGCTTGGGACGATAATAGAATTATTGGATTTATTTGAAATAAGTCTCTTATTTCTATAAACAACTATTTGAAGTTTATAGGAAATAGGATGTTTTGCTTTTTCAATTTTTTGTGTAAATTTTGTTAATTTTTTTCTGTTATAATTTTTAAATTTCACAACATATATATTCCCTCCAATTCTAATTATAAAGCTCAATTGACTTTTTTGGATAATCCTAAAAAAGTTAATTACATTATTTTAAAGTATTAAAATTTACCATAATATATTTATATGTAATAAGACTCCTTCCACTCCTAATTATAAGACCTAGTGGATTTTTTTGGAGAGATTAAGGAAGCGAAAAAAGTCAACTGAATCTTATAATTAGGATAAGAGGCAGTATAAATATCACAATATATTTACATGTAATAAGACTCCCTCCAGTCCTATTACCCAGTTGGTTTTTTTGGAGAGATTAAAGAAATAAAAAAAGTCAACTAAGTCTTATAATTAGGATCAAAGGTACTATAAACATCACAATATATTTACATGTAATAAGACTCCCTCC